>JAQGDG010000363.1:0-172998 GCA_029844215.1 Przewalskia tangutica
TGCAACGTCAGGTAGTATGTTCAAGCTTGATAAAATAGGTGAATCCAGGATTTAAGTATGAATGGGTTCAGGAATGACGATAATCTCATTATATATATACTTTTATTTTATTATTTTTTATGTAGTTCAAGTTAAAAGTAATGGATTTAGTTGAAGGTGCATATCCAACCGTCCTAGATCCTCTCTGGTTGATAACAGACTAGATATGTTCACATGATTAATTATGTAACGTAACAGTTCCTTGTTGAAATTAATTTATATATGTTCACTTTATTTTATTTTCTCAGATCATCTTTTTTTGTTTGGTTTTAGCATCCCAGTATCATTAAGTACGACTATATTTGAATTAGTGTGTGGGCTTCCCGTTTGAGAGGTTGGCTCTATGATTTTTTCATAGCTGCAGGCTCGAACTCAAAACCATTAATTAAGGGAGAAAGAGCTCCATCCGCTCCACCACATATCCTTTGTTATCTTTCTCCGATTATCATTACTCCAAGTGTTTGATATTTCCTTCAGTATCCATAATAAAAGGAAAAAAAATTCTTATACACATGTAAAAAAAACTCCGATTAGATAGTGGCAGATCGAGGTCGGCTCGAGAAGATAAAAAATTCTAACCCTGATTCGATTCTACATGTGATTGGGTCCCTGCATTTTTGGGTCAGGTGACTCTCGGATAAAAAATAAGCCGACCCTGACCCTTGTTTTTCGGGTCGGACCGGGTCCAGATGGACAGGTCTACCAAAAACCATGGTTGTATATCCACATGTCAATTAGAACATAAAAGCTGGATATTTCCTTTCCCAGAATAATAGATGCTTTTATAAATAAAACCAATTACTATATATATTGATCTGAATATCTTATTATCTTACAATAAATAAGCCCGCACTTTTACAGTCAGTCAAATTTTCTAAGTACGAGCTTGCTTGCAAATCTTTATTCTGAATGTGTGGCTGAATAAGTTATCTATATCTAAGTTGAGTCAGTATGCTTTATCAAATTTATATATGATTTGGTATTTAAGATGATAGTTTTAAATTTTAATGATAGTAAGGACTAAGGAGACACACAAGGCCAAAGATGTCCAAGAGTCATAGGTGAGAAAATGACAAAAATGGTCCCTTATTTTTAGGATAGGTCAATGATCCTTTAAATATAGTCTTAATCAATTTTAGGTATTTAAGTTTTTCAAAAGTGAAAACTTCCGTTTTTCATCAAATATATTAGCATATGTTATTTGTTAGGTTTGAGAAGAACTATGATAAACAAGATTTAACCAGAAATAACGTCAAAATCTATAAAATTTTAGAAAATATAACACAAAAAATAGACTAAACATAGCAAAAGTTTTATCTCGAAAAGCTATACCATACTTTAAAAATAGATAAAAATAATAGAAACCGCAAAAAGTTACATCTTGGGCTCTTAATCTTTTTTTTCCGCAGTTCATCAAATCTAACATATAAAATAATTTAATATTAGACGAAGATAAAAAGTATCTTTAACAAACTTATAAGACTAAAATTGCTCAATAATATATTAAAGGAACTTCCGAATATATTTTTTTCAACTTCAAGTTACTTTGCATTTCAAATTTAAATCAAGTGTTATCCAAAGCCTACTAAAATGCCTGGAAGGTTAACTTAGACATCCCATTAATTTGTGAGTAATACATTTTATTTAGACACTTAAATTATGGTCTATTTCGATTAACTACTTGAACATATGATAAAGTGTTTGATTAGACACTTTCGAATTAATTTTTTAAATAATGTGGCGCTTGAAATATGTACTTTCTTTAATCCAATACGTACTAGCCTCATACATATTTTAACTAATGTTGATGTATATAATTATGTGTTAGAAGTTTTAAGAATTTGAATAAAATTTCTAAATAAAATTAATTTATCATTTGTTCAAACATGTCTGTGAAGATGTGGACTACTTGCACCTGAACATAAAGACCCTATGAAACTTCACTTTTCACTTGAATTGGCTTTGACTCAGATTTAGATACTCAAGTTGAATTTGGAGCATTTCAAAAATTTGGAAATCCAACTACAAAGAGACAGGCAACCTTATACAACATTGCTTTGGTATAATTCTTTCGCCTTATTTTCTTTCAAATTTTGAAATCCTTTATTCTTATTCTTAGTTAAATATGTGAAATAGATCAAATCCTGAAAAAATTTAAAAATCAAGCAAGGAAAATGTTCAATTAGAATAACTCATAATTTAAATATCTAAATAAAATTTATTTAAAAATTTAAGAACAATAAAAACAACTATAATAATGAACCACGGAAACAACTATTTGTACCAATGCAAATCACTTTGACTCATCTTCATCATCTTCTCCCCGCTCGAAATTCAACCCTATAGGGCCACCCACTGACTCCACCAATTAATAAGAATCACCTTAAAACGCGTCACTCTTTAGTTTTCAAACTTCCTTTTCCCATTTCCTCGTTGACCGACACCCCTTCCGCCGTGCAGCAAGGATTTTCTTCTACGCATTTAAAGACGTAGTAATAAACTTTTATTCATATAAAGTAAAGAAGAAGTTTGCAGTTCAGGTGTTCGACGTTTTGCCCCAATTAATCAAGAACGTAAATTTCTCTTCTCTGTCTCTTTCTACTCACACCCTTTTCAATCTTTAGCGCATTTCTGTAAACTATATCGGGAGAACTGAAAAAAATTGGAATCTTTAAGGTTGTTTGATCTCTTTATGCAAGTTTGAACTCAACTACTTATAAAGGAAGCTTGGAAAATTGTTTCTTTTTAGATAGTATCTGGGAATTGAGTATTTCGTGGGGTGAATTAAGTTGTTTTTGCGGTTATTTTTGTGAACTGAAGAAGAAGTTTAGCTGGAGTTGAAACTGGTTTATCCATGGTTATCACTGTTTGTGTTGATGATTCTTGAATTTCATGTGTGGGGTTTTTTGTTAAGAGTTTACGGTGCTATATCTGAACTTCCAAGTGTATATGTGGGTAGGCAATGGTGTAAACTTGCAGAAGGTCTATTGCAGTGATATAAGATTTGAGTTGCTGTGTATAATTTGATTTTAGTTCTAGTGTTGACAAGGAGGATTTAAAGATAAAATCTTTTGGAGTTTGGTGATTGTGTTGGAGTTATTGAGATGGATAATTCAGATCGGTCGTTAAATAGGAATCCTGATCATTTGGGTGTGAATAAATTTGGGAAGAATATCAAGAAGAGTCCTATACACCAACCCAATTTCATTAACAATGCAAATGGTGCTAGGCAACAACCTCAACCTCAGGTTTACAATATTAACAAGAATGACTTTCGGAATATTGTTCAGCAACTGACAGGTTCACCATCTCAAGAGCCTCCACCTAGACCTCCCCAGAATCCTTCTAAGCCTCCGGTATGAGATTACAAAGATTCGCCCACCGCCTTTGACTCCAATAAATCGTCCCCAAACTCCAATCCACCCTCCAGCACATATCCCCTGCCCCAGCTCGACCTGCAGGTGGTGTTCCTTACCATAACAATATGGTAAGACCACCTCATACTATGGTCAGCCCTCACCGCCTATGTTACCACCAACTCCTGGAGATGTTTGGACAAATACAGCTGAGTCTCAATTTCAGTTTATATGCGTTATCTTCAAAATTCAATAATAGATTCAGGGCCTAAACAGACACAATTTCAAGGTCCTGGTCATTTTCAAGCACATCCAGCATCGTCTGGTTTACTTCCTAATCCTTCAATACCACCTCTTCCATCTCCTAGAATGAATGGACCACCTCCTCACCCATCCGCGTGGATGAATGGTCTCCCATCTCCTAGGATGAATGGTCCTCCTCCACCTCTTCCATCTCCTAGGATGAATGGTCCTCCTCCACCTCTTCCCTTTCCTAGGATGAATGGCCCTCCTCCACCTCTTCCATCTCCTAGGATGAATGGCCCCTCTTCCACCTCTTCCATCTCCTAGAATGAATGGCCCACCTCCTCTCCTATCTCCTAGGATGAATGGTCCTCCTCCACTTCTTCCTTCCCGGGATAAGCAGGCCTCCTCCTTTGCCTTCACCTACTTCTCAGTATCTTTGTCGTCACCCACTGGCTTCTTGAACTTGTTATCTCCCGATCCCATTATCCATGGCTTTCTCCGGGTATGCAGCATCCTCCACCACTGTCACCAAATTTCTTCTTCTCTCCCATGGCTCGACTGAGGGTTTAGGCTTCGGGACCACAATTTCCTCCTTCCTGGTTATGGATTTCCGTTCTCACCCTCTGGGTTCTTCCCATTTCAAGTCCAAGATGGAGGGATCAATAAGCCACAAAGAGAGCTGCTGACTTTGGATGGCTCCCTTTGATCTGATTCTTTGCTTCGAGTTTTGTCAAGGTGGTAAGTCTTCTCCAAATTGAAGCTTTTTCCTGTGGATATGTTGTGTATACAATGTAAGAAGATCCTTTCTGAACGTGTTTATTCATTTCTTTGTTGTTCTTAACATACATTTCAAATATTGACTCTTTGAGTGTAGAGTTTGTAGCAGATGTATCTCTTTATTTGCCTAACACTTATTTAGTACATTTAGAAACTCTCAACTGGACAGTTGAAAAGGTCAGGCTGGTTAGATGATGGTTAATCGAATTTTATATGTAGCTGGAAAGGTTCTTATATTCTTTTGTAATGGTCACCTTTGGGATCAAATATTTTAGTAGTTCTTCTTCCTATCATTAGATTAATTTTAGTGTTGCCTCTGGAATCAATTATATTTGTTTTTGTTAATCTTCTTCCTCTCATGTAGATTAGTTATCAGCTTATTGTTTCATTTGTGCATGATATCCTTATCCTTTACAGCCTATACAACTATGCTTATATCCCTCTTCCAGATATTTACTTTTCACATGGTATTCTCCAAAACATCCGGGGTTTATTTGGTTGGCTGTTTTAGTTGAAATAATATCTATGTTGAACTCCATTATGAAAAATACAATATCTGTTTTTATTTATAGTAAGCTATCCATGCGTTAATTATGTTGCTTTTTATTCCCAATGTAATATGGAGTAACAACACACTTATTAGCAATACATATATAAGAGCATGTAAATGACAAAAATGTCGATTAATTAATTATGGTTAACCATCTCTTACTCATTATCTCTCATTTGTTCCCAATAGTGTTTGTAGCACTAATTAATTAATTTTATAACTTCAAACTTAATGCTACAAACACTAAAGAAGTCGATTGCACTAAGCTGGGAGTGCAGGGAAGGGCCGGACCACAATTAGTATACCTGTGATCTTACCTCGTTAATCCTTCCACCTCGATCCTTCCACCTTGGTCATAAGGGTGCATTTGCACTGAAGCCCTTCCCCTTTTAGTGTTTGTAGCATTAATTTTGAGTTATAAAAATTAATTATTGTTCAACATCTCTTACCAGGATTGACATAATAATTGGGGGAAAAGTTTGGAATGGAAGCATGCATTATTGTCTGATTTTTCCCTTTAAAATGTTTAACCATCAGTTCCCATTGGCAGAGAATATGTGGGATTGTGCTAGTGAATCTGGAGTTCTTTTTTTCCTGGTGCATTATTCAGTCAAGAATGTTAATTCTTGATTTTCTGAGTGGTTGAGTTGCACAGTTTCTGGAGGAATGCATTCTCATTTGGTTAATTGACAGGTGAAACAGGTAGAACTATTAAGTTTATAATATTAGAAGAAAGATGAGAAGAAGGAGGGTTTGGAGGTGGAAAGGGTCAACAGCCGTGGTAATTGCAAATGCAGCTCCCAATTCTATATAACAATCTATGTAATCAAATAAACTAAACCTCTTTGGTTGTAGCAGAACACTGGATATTCTTGTCCTGAGTCACTCTGGTGATGAAATGAAGCTTTTACATGTGTCTACCTTATAAATGGAACGATATCCCCTTGTACACTATGTGCCTGTATGTCGAATGTAGGTGCCACATGTACATGTTGATGCGGCATTCTATTACCATTTTAGACCAGCTGAAGAAGAAAAATTAGGAAGCTATTTTTAATTCTGAAACAAACTGACGATGGTTTATAATTTTGAGGCAGGTAGAGGTTAGGAACAATGGTTAAGACCTAAAACATTTCACATTTGAATAAGTTGGTGAAGTACAATCCATGACAGTTAGGCAAGGTGATCTCTCAACTGCAAATTGTTGTGAAGTATATACCATGCCATTTCTTCGGCAAAGTGAAAGCATATGAATGTTTAACATCCCAAAGCTGTGAATCTGTTTACAGCTACCGGAACTATACTGAGAGTGCTATAAATTCATCCCTAAGGGTGAGATTTTTTATAATGTAAGTCCTGCATATGCTCATATTGTTGGGATCTTTTAGAGCTTATCTTTATCACTGCCATAGGATCTTACTACCTTCTATCTAATACATTTTGTTTTCATATCGACCACACTGATACGTGTATTATCATACGTCTGCAGTAGTTTCAGAGTTTTTCTTTCATCTCGTTAGCATTCTTAGGATACTAAATGCAGTAATTTGCTCTTGGGATTTGATACTTTACTAGCTTGTTTCTGTTACAATGCTCCAGTATCTAGCCACTGGAAGCTTTACGCATTGTTGTGGGTCTTGGTTTGCGGATTTTGTTAGTTGCCTCATATATGTGGATGATTTTCTTGTCTATGGATGTTCTCATCTTTCAGTTGAATATTAATATCGCGTTTAGTGGCTGCTACCTTGTAGAATCTGGCTGCTTCATCCAGTTGAGATAGCCTTTTGACTTTATGTTGGCGAATTTACATACCATCTAGCCCATAGAATGTGTTCCCATTACTGATTAAGTCAGGAGACTGATTTATTTACTCCTACTTGCCTTAAAACAAAAGGTTTTTTAGGTCTGTTACTCTGGATTCACACACCACAGTTAAAAAGGCAAATGCAGTGTGATGGCTTATTCATCAACTTGGTGCCAACTGCCAAACTTGTTTGCTGAATGCTTTCCTCATTGCAACTATATGTTTGTGTCTGCATGCGGAAAAATGAACTTAAGATATTTGTTTGTGTCTGGTGGAAGTAGACGGGTGATCTGTTGCAACATTGGACAATGGAAAATGCACATCTAAAAGCTTAGTAGTAATAAGTTGCAAAAGTTAAGGCCGATAAACAAATTAAGAATTTAAGATTTGCAAGATCAGTGTGATATAAAGTTCCAAATTCAGAAATCACTTGTTACTATTGTCCAGTTTGACCTTTTTTACTAGAAAAAAAAAACTTATGAAAAGAAGCCTATAAAATACAGCACTTCTTTAAGGAGCAGTGGTTAATTTTTGCCTCCTTGCAAAAATTGTGCAAAAGCAGCAGTCTGCCAGATTCTCTTCTTCTCCTCCTTCCTCCTCCATCTTTGTTCAATGTTGATATAAAAGATGGACCTTGGGATAATTACCCCAAAACTAGTTCATGAAATGAGGATTATGCGAATCATATAACTAGTCCATCAACTCCTAAAAAGCATTGATGTCGGGCTCAACAAATGTGTTTTAGAAAATTGAAGATTTATTACTTTGAAATTGAGTAGACACGTTTCATGAGCTTATATTATCAATCCTTAAGGATTTGGATTAGTTTGGTTGGAGAAAATTGAAGATCATATTGTTGTGTTTTGATGAGCTTAAAAAAACCTTGTTGAATAAGATTAAGTGATTTTTTAAATTGATTTAACCATTTGAAATCGTTGGGATTGATTTTAGAAGGTTATATATCAAATTTATAGTCATTTAGAGTTGATTTAGACCGATTTTGAATTAAAACGAGTTAGTAAAACTTTTACACAACAAATTATGGCGACCCGTCAAAATTGTAGCTAATTCTAGCGTTATCAGGATTTGTGATTAAAAAAATCAAGCAATCCATCAGGATTTGTCGAGAAATCTTGTCCATTTGTCAAAATTTCACTACCTAATGTTGGCTGGAAATCTATTTTTTGTAAAGCTTTTCTTGACGAGGTTAAAGCTTAAACGGTGGAAGTGAAGCGCCTATTTGCATAAATCTCCCCAAATCCTGCTCTACCCAACCCCAAAATATGATATTTGGTCCATCCGTGATATGTTACTGAAATTCTTGAGGAGAGAACTCTTTGATCAGGCAACTTGTTCTTGCGGTTTTGAGAAACTAACTTAAATTGCTGTCCGCGCAAAAGAATAGCCGACAAATATATTTATTAGTGTATAATAGATTTATATTAATTATAAATTATAAATATTTTAACGAGCGACCAAATGCGTAACTTTCATGTTAACAAGTTATCATGAGGCCTAATAATTATTACTTTTTCAATTTACAAGTCTACCTAAAAGATAGAATTACTTTACCTGTGTCCGATAACAGCAAGAAAATGGCATAGGAATAATATTACATGTCTAATGAAGATATTGACATGATAATATGTATTATCATAGTGTACGTACATATTAATTATAGCACTCAACAATTCTATTAAGCTAGTAATCGTATTAGGTCACTACTGAAACTTGCAACCGAAAAGGTACGAGGAGGACAAACCATAAAATTCAAGAAGCACCTACCATTGATTGACGAATGAGCAATTAGTACTGATAACGTATTATGAAACAATAAAACTAAAATAAGAATATTGTAGAGAAAAGAGAGGGAATTTTTTTATTTTTCTTGAGGAATGTAAATACAAGGGAACATTTCTATTTATAATAGAAAATTGACTTGTTCCCAAAGTTAATAACCTTAACTTTCTTTGTAGAAATAAACATTCACAATAATAAGTAGTATTTATATCTATTTGGTAGATAATGTGCCTCGATAAAACCTTACTAGAGAAAACCCAGTGGGAAAAATTATAGTGAAGGAAAAAGAGCACACATTTCTAATAATATGCATTTTGGTTGCCTCATTAAAAGCATTATAAGAAAAACTCAGTGCGACTAAAACCTTTTACGGAAAAAAGAGTACAACGCATATTAACACCCCCTGATATGAACTTCAATCCAAATACTTGAGTCTTCGCATCCCAATCCAAATACTTGAGTCTTCACATCTCAATCTTGGCTCAGTGGTCAAGGGGTGGGGGTTCAAATTATCCTTAATGTTGTAATTGGTAGAGATTTGGTGAACAAATCAACCATATTATCACTCGAACGAATCTGTTGCACGTTGATATCACCATTCTTGTGGAGCTCATGTGTAAAGAATAACTTTGATCAAATATGATATGTTCTATCTCCTTTTATGAATCATTCCTTTAGTTGGACTATGTATGTTGTTGCATCTTCACACTTTGGGTGGAATTTCATCGACATATAATATTGTTTAAATCACTCTAAGTGCATTTCTAACTTGCTTTACAAAGAGATGTTATCTTTATGAGATTTGACCGTAATGTAGAACAACATTGTTGTTAATCGCTCGTAGGAATAGAAAAATATATAAATGCATCAATTGCATTAAGATATAAGACTTCAGGACCAAAGAGTTCTATAAGTTTCTCAATTCTACTTCTTCCATCAGATAATCTATTGCTTTTGGAAACTCTTGAGTTTACAATAATACCAAGTCATCAACTTGCACAATATTATAATAAATTTTGATTTTCATAAATATGTAAGGATAAATAGAGTCATTTGTACCCTTAGTCATTAAATATTCATTAAGGTGATCAAATCGTGTTCACCTTGCTTAACTTAATTCAAATAAGAATTATGAAAAAAAATTAAAACTTGTATATGCTTCAAGCATTTAAATTTTTTCAAGAATATTCACATAAATTTTGTCATGTGACAATATCCATTAGTATTTAAATGTGTGACATTTTTCATTTATGCGGACTACGGATCGATAAGCTCGAAGATTACCAAAATATGTCATTTTACTTGGTAATAATATCTACGTTAGCATGCTTTATAGACATAGAATTCAGATCCTCACAATCTTTTACAATATTGTGTTATATTGTACCAAAGATATTGTCTACGATATATCATTTGTATCGGTTCATAATGTCATATAATTTATTGAGATCTCATCACTTTTATTATTTTAGGTACCTAAACCTCTCATAAGGTATCATGAACTGTTATGTCACATGCTCTTCAAGAGCACATTGCCTCTTCGTTATGATCATTGATCATTTGCTCCTCTTTCTTTCCAAGAATTATTGCATTTGGAATCTTCATGCATGTTGTAAACTCTGTCTTTCAGGGACATTAATTTAGTAGGAGAATTTTTCAGCTGAAATATGAAGTTAGTTTTAGGTCAGCAAATGCTTCTAGCATTTAATTTGAATTATCTTTGAATGAGGATCGTTGTTAGCGATATTTCGAATGCTCATGCAAGCGCACACATCGTTGACAACTAATATAGTCTGATAAGACCGAATATCGTCCTCAAAGACTGGTTTCTAAGTATCGTTCATCTATTTTATGTTATCTATTTGACAATCGATAATTGAATTTGGTTTTTTGTTTAACTACTAGAGTAATTGCAAGACTTAACTAAACTATTTAAGTTGTGACCCGTTATGAATGATTTAGGGCTTCCAAAATTCTCGACTATCCACTCTATTCAATCCTTAATGCAACTAGAATAACTTCTTCTTCTACGTTAAGATAGCGGTTAACTAAACTGTCTTATATTCCGATTAGGAGATATAATCACTCAACCCCAGTGCAGAACCCTTCTATATTTCTATGATAGGATTTACCACATAGGAGGATTAAGAACAGTAACATATAATGCTACACAAGTATTGGGGTACTGTCGTCCGCGATTTTAACCTATGGCTAGTCAATTACAGCATATTCAAATCTCTCATCTCGATTCTTGATTCGAAATCATATATATTATGATAATTAGTGATCAATTAATTATCAAACATTCATATCAATTATTGACTAAATCTTAACAAGTGAAGAAGAAATCAAACTACCGCATTAAGTCATGAAATAAAGTTTCAAGCGATTCATAATGAAAGCTCTAATAAAGTGTTTAGCTCCTAGCCATAGTCACGCTAAGAACTAACACAAAATTCATACATAAACTGAATTAAAAAGAAAGAAAGAAAAATTACTGCGAACTAAGTCTCCAATTGTAGCCTCAATCCTTGCCCTGAGTTGTATTGTGTGATAGAATGAACCCCCTCCAAAAGAATAATCCCTAGGGCTTTTGTATCTATCAATTTTTGTGCCCTATGGACCACTTTGCCCTTATCCAATTTAACTTCGGAACTGGATTTTCCGTACCGGCGTCGCGGCCCTGCTTACTGGCGCCGCGACGCCCAATCTTCTGTGGGTATTCTGCAGTTTCGGCGCTGCGTCCCTGATGACTGGCGTCGCGGCACTACCTTGCTTTCGTCCGGGTCTTCATTTTATGTCTTTTCCTTCCTTGGATTCCTCCTATTATGCACTTTTTCATTCCTTTTCGTCATTTTGTCATTTTGGACCGCTGTGACTCAAAAGAAAGAAAAACAAGCCTAATACTATACTAAACACAACAAAAACGAGTAAAATATAAATTAAAAATGACTCAAAAAGGGTATATAAAATATGCCTAACAAACCCCCAAACTTGAACCTTGCAACAATTATGACTAATAAAGATAAATTTGACCCTAGAGCTGTAAGGGCAGTATTACTTGGCTATGGTTCTGTTCAGAAGGGCTACAAGCTCTATGATATGGAAAATAGATCACTTTTTATGAGTAGGGATGCGACATTCATGGAGACAATCTTTCCTCTCAAAGGTGGCACAGATGAAGGGATTGATCATATCAAGTCAAATGAGCACTTACATGATGACTTGATTCAGCGGTCATCACAATATAGCTCATGGTGATCAAGAATCTGCAGGCACTGGTCATGGTACACAGAATGGAGTACAGGATGAGAGTACACCAGAAGACAATACACCTATTCAACCTGACATCACAAATATTTCCACTCATTTGGCAGTTGACATCAGAAGATCTACCAGAGCTAGTAGACCTCATATATGGCACAAATACCATGTCACCAGAAATGGTTCTTCTAATTATTTATAAATATATATCTAATGTTGTGGATTATTCAGGACTGTCTCCTCAATACCAGAGCTTTGTGGCCAAAGTCTCTCGAATCTTGAATCATCTACTTATTTAGAGGCAATGAAAGATAGAAGATGGGTGGAAGTTATGCAGACTGAAATTAAGGCTCTGGAGGACAATGAGACATGGAAGTTGGTTGCATTGCCAGAAGGAAAGAAAGCTATTGGCTGCAGATGGGTGTACAAGATCAAGTATAGAGCCACAGGTGAGGTGGAAAAAGTTAAGGCTAGATTGGTAGCAAAGGGGTACAATCAAAAGGAAGGGCTTGACTACCAAGAAACCTTCTCTCATGTAGTAAAGATTAGCCGTCGAGCGGTGGTCTCGATTCTGTGACGACGATGGATAATACAGCAAATGGATGTTTACAATGCTTTCTTGCAGGGTGACCTTTTTGAAGAGGTTTACATGACTGTTCCTGAAGGTTTTGGGAACACAGAAGGCAAGACACAGATGTGCATACTACTGGAGTCACTGTATGGATTAAAGCAAGCATCAAGACAATGAAATATTAAGTTGACTGATGTTCTTCTGTCATCTGGATTCAAGCAGAGTCACAGAGATTACTCCTTGTTTACAAAAGAGAATGGAAGAAGTATTGTGATAGTGTTGGTCTATGTGGATGATCTATTGATCACTGGAGATGATCAAGCTCTTATACAGTCTACTAAGGATGCATTACAATCAAATTTCAAAGTAAAAGACTTAGGTGAGCTGAAATACTTTCTTGGAATAGAGTTTGCAAGAAGTTCTGAGGGAATTCTTCTACACCAAAGGAAATATGCATTGGAGTTGATTTCAGACATGGTATTAGTTGGAGCAAAACCTATTGCTACTCCTATGGATGTGAATGTCAAATTTACCACTGCTGATTTTGATACTCACGTTGCATCTATTAGTCCTGGTTCAGCATCAACATCCTCACAAACATCGATAAACTTTTAGGATCTGGAACATATAGAAGGATGGTTGGTCGATTATTATATTGGACTACTCTGAGGCCTAATATAGCATTTGTAGTGCGTTGCACGAGTCGATTCATGAACGCTCTGGGTGTCGTATGGAGGTTGGATTGAGACTAATAAGGTACATCAAAAATGAGTCAGGACTGGGCATTCTTCTGTCTAGCTCCAGTGACTCCCAACTTATAGTATTTTACGATGCAGATTGGGGTGCATGTGTCACCAGCAGAAGATCAGTCACAGGGTACTTGGTCCAATATGGTGTGTCACCGATATCTTGAAAATCAAAGAAACAAAAGACAGTGTCCAAGAGCTCAGCTGAAGCTGAATATCGAGCTATGGCATCGTCTGTTGCAGAGGTCATTTGGTTGTCAGGACTATTTGAGGAACTTGGTATTGACATTCAGAAGCCAATATCAGTACATTTCGATAGCAAATCAGCCATTCAGATTGCGGCAAATTCAGTCTTTCATGAGAGAACGAAGCATATCGACGTCGATCGTCATTTCATAAGCGGAGCACATCCGAGAAGGTTGATCAAGACACATTTTCTAACCTGCTGCTCGACCTCGATATCCTCACGAAAGCACTTGGTCGACCACATCATTGTCATCTTTCGTCCAAGCTAGGAATGAAGAATGTCTTCATTTGTCCTAGCTTGAGGGAGGTAATGAGATAGTGTAAATGAGGAATTAGATATTTTTGTATACTGTGTATAAATGAGATATTTTACAGTGATAGTTAGTTTGTTAAGTGGTGGTTAGCAAAGTGTTAAAGTCGGTTAAGCCACATGTATATATATACATGTGTGTATTGTAATTACGGCTTAGTTCACTCATTTGTAAATCCCCACATCTGAATATTTCTCTCCTCTTTCTCCATCTCTCTCTCTCGTTCATTCTCTTTTCTTCTTCTGCTTACTGATTTCATCTTTTTCTTCAATTATTCGAATCATGTTAGCTTAATCTTCATTTTCTTCCTTGTACTCCCACTGTCTCAATTTATACGACATATTTTCCTTTTTAGTTAGTTTAAAAAAATGATATATTTTTTATTTGACACCAATATAATTTAAAAATTACCTTTTATGCTTACCGAGATGATTTATAACATACAAATATATTTTACATGTTTTAAACCATAAAATTTAAGCCCAGAGTGGTGTATCACCTAAGAACAAATTCATCGTTCAGAATCACACATTTTATCTTTTTTTCTTTCGTCAACAATCAAAATTGAGAAGAAAGAAAAAACACAAGTATATATAGGAATATGATCCACTTGTATATGTATCTCTTTTTCATATTAGATTCAAAATTGAAGATTAGTTTCAGATTTGAAAAATTAATTTTGATCCGTTTTTTAGATAAAAACAATTTTATCGTAAAAAATTATAGGGATATGTCTTTTTAATTTAAATGCATGTCGAAAACAACTTCAATTTCCAAATTATTATTATTTCTTAAATATCACATATTTATGTCCGAACACATACTTAATTTCTTTATCATGGCTAGTGATTCTCATATGGTATAGACCATCAATTAAGTCAATTCCATCATTCCGTATTTTGTGGCCAATATTTGAAGTTTCTTCAATAATTAACCCAATCCAGTCCTTTCTTGTTAGCGCCGCTTATTTTTAGGAGTTAATATGTAATTAAGATGATTATGATTCGACTATTTGATTTGACGGCAAAGCTGAAAAATATACTCCTATTGTTTTCACTATCCATAACATCACGGGTGGTTTTAGGTATAAAAAACGGATAACCTCAATCTATGATTACTCGACTATATGATGTGTATAATTTTTAAAATATATTTAATATTATTTGAATATTTTTACAATATATCTAATATTATCTGAAGAAACACATGATCAAATGAGGCTAAGTGATACACTGGTTAAGTATTGAGTTTAATACACATATGATATTATGTTTATTTTATTTGTATTATTTACTTGCATTAGTTATTGAGTTTTGTCTTACTTTGCTTGTGCTTGTATTTTGTCTTGAGCCGAGGGTCTCTCGAAAACAGTCATTCTACCTTCCCAAGTCATTCTACCTTCTCAGGTAGGGATTTCACTGGATATTTTATTGTGATTGTAATGTCTAAGAATCAAACTAATAACTTTTCGTGAAAAGTTGTTGCTTCCTTCATTTCATTTACTTTTTTATCATTCCTACAAAATAATATTTATAAATTTTAAGATTTTCATTTTACTCCTATAATAAGAATATTAATAAAGAAGTCATAATCACATAAATATTATGATATGTGTTTAGACCACAACAACAAAAACATACCCTTTATTTTTATAAGTGGGATCTGTAAAGGGTGAAGTGTACGCAAACCTTAGTACCCCTACCTTTGTAAGGTAGAGAGGTTGTTTTCGATAGTCTCTCAACTCAAAAAAAAAAAATTAAAAATGATTTGATAAAAATACAATCTACTCTAATTTTTTATCTTCATTTCTCTTCTATATCTAGGGTCATCTTTATATTTTTTTTTTAAAATTGAGTTATTTTAAACTTTTCAACTTCAAATCCTCATATTTCAAATTAAAGTTAGAATTAAATTATTACCTATCATACCAACGTCACATCAATTTACGGTTTAGAACCCCCACTAACAAAAAAGGACCCCACACCATTTTGAAGTGTCCCTCATTGGTGGAGAAGCCAATAAGTAATCTCAATTTCTTGATTGCTACATTACATGGATGAATCTTGAAATACTGTGCCAAAATTATCTTATAGCTCGGAATAAATTAGCTGTACTATACCGTTTAAGGGCAGTCTCATGTGGAATAATAGTAAACAAATATATTCGCTTGTTTTTATCAATAATTAATAATGTACAATATATAATAGTACAAAAATATTTAAATTAAGTAACTAATTAACCTAATTATAATATAAAATGTAATTCTATCTAAAATAAGAGACTTAATTACAATAGAAATATAATTATACATAGAATAAGATATATACAATTAATAAAAGAATATTCGGGAAATATACTATTACACCCCCGCAGTCGAAGAGGGAGGTTCACGAACACTGAGACTGACTCGAAAATCATCAAATAGTATGCGCGGAGGTTCTTGGGTGAAGATGTCGGCAACATGATATCTGGAAGGAACATGAAGGGCACGAACTTGACCACGAGCCACTTTTTCGTGAACGAAATGAATGTCCATCTCAATGTCTTTAGTGCGCTGATGTTGGACGGGATTGCCGGAAAGTTATGTCACATTAATATTATCGCAATAGATCAGTGTTGCCTTTTGAATCAGGCAGTGAAGCTCAAGTAAGGTTACGGATACAACAAGACTTAGAGACAACGTTGGCGACACCTATGTACTTCGCCTCGCACCGATCGGGATAGTGTAGGTTTCTTTTTGGAAGACCAAGACAATAGGTTGTCTCCGAGGAAAATGTAGTAACTAGACGTGGAGCGTCTGGTGTCAGGACATCCACCCCGTAATCGTAATAGCGGTGAGACGGTGGCGAGGACCACATGCATGTAATCAAGTGAAATGTACCTTTGACGTATCGTAAAATACGTTTGAGGTCATGCATGCGCTTCGGATTGTGCATGTGGCGATTTGTTGGGCGACATAAGATATGTCCGTGTCACGACCGAACCCGGGCGTGGCCAGGCCTTACCCGCACCCAGTAGACATACATCGAGTAATCACGAACATAAAGACAATACATGAAACCAAAGGTAATAAGACAGTGAAATAAGACATGCTAACCAAAACGGTTACCTTCAGTATATATATAAATAGCAATTTTTTTACATGAACAGTTTAATCCTTTTTACAAACCCTGCCCACAACAGTACTACAGACCTCTAAGAATGATACGACAACAACGGGCGAGGCCCCGCCAAACCCCGAATGTAAACACTTACGACGCATTGGACTATACCACCGATAAGCCTCCGAGAAACGGAGCTTCCCAACGCTGAATCGTGACCACGAGCTAGGATCAACGGCGGTGTACCTCAACTGCGGCATGAACGCAGCCGCGAGGTCGGTCCAAAAAAGTATGTGAAATCAAAATACATATCAGAAATGAAATCATAGCGATCATATAAAGCGAGACATGTATGATAACCAACTACGATTTATAACAAAGCGATCATCGAGTTAGGGACTCACGCCTCAAGTCATCACTCAAGTATAACAATGGGTCTCGGGCCCACAACATCAATCATGCCTGTGGAATACCTTCCTCATCGGCGATCCTATGATATAAAAGCACCAAGGAACACATGAACACCGTGTCCCACGTGTCATAATAAAGCACGGGTAAGTGCGAAGGCATAGCCGATTACTAAAAACCCACGCACTAACAAGGTCGCGAATCAGTATCATAAGATCTGTCTGCATCGCATGATCAAAGCCGCCACTTGCGCGCAAAGATCAATGCGCGTCTAACCTGGAACTCCGCAGCCCGCGTAGGCCAATCTCATCGCCCGCATGAGGTATTCCCGCATCGAGGGTAGCTACTCCGCGTCGCCCCGACTTCGCGTCCGCACGCCACACGGACCGCGTGCCCGTAAAGGCGACGACACTAACTCGGAACTCGTAGCTCGCGATAGCCCCGGGACTGCATGAGGTATTCTCGAATCATAGGTCCATCGACGCTGAGTCTACCCCGCGGAGGCGCTTAACCCCTAATCATCTCAAGAGATGAATGCCACAATACTATCATAACGATCGATAGTTAATAAGCACAATCAAGAAACCCTTCACACAAACATCACAAGATACTAACACACGTAGATCCCAACACGCTTACTTATCAACGCAATCAAGAAAGTATTACAGTGCTATCACAAATCAATACAATCAAGTTGTTCACACAAGGTACCTTCTACTATATGATTAACAAAATCGGGTTTTATCCCCAAAGTACTTCATACATTAACTCTTTAAAAGATACGTTACTTCACAATGTCACACAATACCAGTAGTATAAAATAGAGTGACTATCCTTTAAAGTAAATCAATTACTTCTCTTTGTAAAATCAAGTAGCAACATTCTTTTCCAATGATCAAGTTTGCCTAATTTCCAATGTTCAAGTTTCTCATTTTAGAAAGGTTTCGTAGTTCATAGTCTTATTCATTTGAGAATATAATTCTCCTTAAAACTATCTGAGAAACATAAGTCTTATGTGAGTAGGATATTCTTGTTTATAACAATCTTATTACAAAGACCATGATCTAGGAAATATCATTTTGTCTCATCTTAGCTTCTATGCAGATGGAAGTTTCTACTGGTTTTAATAATACTTAATTAGTCAAAACATTTCCTCTTATTAACGCTGCAGTGGTTTGTCGATACACATTCTGATTTCCGAAATCAGTAAAACATTCTTAAGCCGTTATACCTAACTTCCCATAAAGCTAGTATAACTCTTAAGTTTTTCAAAACCAAGTATTACTTATTTCAAAATGATTCAAAAATCTTTTGAAATACTTCAAGTTCTTTATTAACACATAACAAGCCAGTTATAGTTCAAAACAGTACCTTTTAAAAACCACATGTATTTTCTTACCAACATAAAGCTGTTATAACCAACTTCCCATAAAGTCGTTATAACACTTTATGTTTTAAACCAATCACATACATTTAGCACATGTACCGTACTACATAGTTCACACATATCATGCTAGAAGAGATAGGAAGAGGTTCACATACCTCGCGACGATTATCGACTAATAGCAAAACGCTCCAAGTACCTCAAACCGCGGCTACTCCCTGCCAAGTAGATCGCGCCACGCATAGTACTTCCACCTATAAGGCCACAAGGCGCTTATTAACATAAGGTCTCTTCAGAGAACATTCTACGTAAAATTCGCAAGACTCCCGCAACAACAGAAATCTCCTCCTCTATCGAGGCCGGCTACCAAGCCAACCAGGGTTATACATCTAACCCTAACTGTACAATTCTACTCCACGGTACTACTTCACAAGTCTCTCAGAATACACCTGGTAATTATTCGATGAATCTTCTTTAAATACACGCTTAAGTCGCGAGACATCGCAGTAAGTATTATTCAGCTTAAGTCAAAAGACATTGCCAATAACTACGTTGATTCTATATATAGTATACTTCAACTATATATTCTAACAATATGTAATTTCCAATTACAATAGAGGACAAGATATTTACCTCAATAAGCCCATAATTATCCAAGTATAAAGTCGATCGGGCAATCGTTTAGCTCGACTCCGGCGCTCCAACCCACTCTAAACCACCCAGAAGTTCTAACCAACTTCTACACAATACTCCAACGGACTATGGAGATTTTTCCTATGGTTTCGGTTTTTGTGACGGAAGGGAAGTATAATAGTATTTCTGGGCTTATCGTATAGGTATAACCTTAGAATACAACAAGGTATATGGCTAAGGTAATTTGGGCATTATAACAATACTTTTGAGGTATTTCCGTCAAGAGGGGGTATTATACGAAAACAACTAGGCTAGGGGGGGTACCCCAGGGCTCCACACCACAAAGGGGAGGGAGGCTTCCACACGAGGCCTATCTAGGAGGGGGCTCTTGGGCGAGAGTCAAACAAGAGGAGGGAGGATTTCTAAGACTTAGAACATTTTAGGATGAATAAGTCTTCCAAAGGTGGTATTTATAGGCCTAGCAAAGGCCAACCAATGGCCAAGATCTTGCCAAGTGCAAGGCAAGTGTAGGGCAAGATCTTGCCAAGTGCACCTTATCCATCTACCACAAAATATCCTACCAACCCTTGACCAACAATGGCCAATTCGTCCACCTCTTTACCGTAACGTGCTCAATGGGAGGTGACAAGTGTCGCCTCTCACAAAAATGTTTCTCTCTGAAAAATCCGCAAAATTAAAAATGACATAGCGGAAATTCCCTACGAAAGTCGTGAAAACGTTTCACTAAAAACGACTCTAACCGTGTTATGCACAAATAAAATTCGCCAAGCACTTTAAGGCACAAACTTTTCTACGTCGCCGCGCGTACATACTCGGAAATACGGTATAACATTCTCCTCTCAGAAACATTCGTCGAATGTTCCTTATAAGTCTCAAAACAAACGCGCGCCAATATAGTTTTCACTACTATTCTTACGAGAACAATCCTGCCACAGCTGCACCTGCGTAAATACTTACGTCAAAGTCCACGAGGAAACACCTCTAATCATCACCACAAAACACTCCTCACCGGGGTCTAAAATATACTTCTTCCACACTTTCCAAACAAAAGAAATGATCACATCTATGCTCGCCATACATGCTCGCTTCTCTCTTTACTCGTCGTAGATACCACTTTGTCACTTTGCCTGAGGCATTAACCTTCTCAGGCGACCCAACAAATGGTACCACTTTTGTCCCTTTGTCGCGAGCCTTGCTCCGACGACCCAACAAATGGTACCGATCGCGTGCGATCCACGAGGATGTCGATACTCGAACTCTTTCCACATTTAAATCGCTTGGTTTCCAAAACTCGGCTACTATCTCTAACGTGGTCATCATTAAGTGGGAACACTGATGGATCTCCGATACTTTTCCGATCATAACAATACGAAAGACGGACGCATGACCTCCTAAGTCGGACGACAAAGCTAACATATAGGCAACTGGCCTATTCTTCACATGAACTCGTGGGCCCAAAGTAACTCGCTAAGTTCCTCTCAGATTCCAAACTCGTCACACCCAACCCGGGTGGTACCTTCAAGAAGACCGACCGTCAACTCGAACTCTAGCGTCGCCGATTATCCGCACAATTCCTCCGAGCCGCCGGAACTTCTTCTAGACAAGCTTCGCACTATCCACGATCCGGAACAAGCTCAACCAACTAATCGAACCTTGCCAACATCGAACCAATCGACCGACAATTTACACTTCCGCCCTACAAGGCTTCACAAAGCGATATCCAACACCGAAATGGTAGCTTAAACACTTCCTCCATAGAGACAACAATCCCCACGACTACCTCAAATCCACGCCGCCCGGAGGCGAATGCGATTCGAGACTCACCTGAAGTTCTTAACCCTGCACAGTAAACTTTTAGAAGAAAAATAGCCACAACCGGGCTTCACTTGCGACATAAGGTGAAGGTAGGCACCGCGCATCCTTTCAACCTTCGGATAACTCAACACACCGGTAAACGGTCGAGCGAAGAACACGATGGGCTGCCCCATCGACCGACCACCGGCCGAACGCATCCACGAACTCGCTGACGTTAATCAACATGGGCCTAACACCTCGTGACTACCACAAGCGGGACCACCACAACCGACCCCACCACCAAACCTCGCCGGGTTGACCCGCAACGTGGCCTCAACCCGACCAACGCCGCATCATACTAGCTCCCGACCGAACAATCTCACTAATCACGCTACGAAAACCTAGCGGTCTTCTTAGCTCAACTACCCTCTTTCATTCCACACTACTAGGGACCTGTCCCAACATAACTCATGTGCACTATGCACTCCGATAAGGGTCAAACATAACACTACACCTTTTTCTCGAGATGGCCTCACCTCTAAGGTCTCTACGTAAAAAGCTTTAAGGCTCACACTTTCTCTCTCCCCAAAATCTTACTCGGTTAAACAACCATGATTTCAAATCACAACTAACACACTGCTATCGTAACATAGCACCTAAGGTATACTCACCTTATCACCTATACAAAACTCAGAGGGTTAAGGATAGATCTATGTCTTGCTTCACTCCTTAGTCGTTCTAATCAAACTGCCTGTAGGCGCATAGCTAAGGAGATGACGAACTACCCACCGATCCTCGAAGGCTAAGTCCTCCCGCGAGGACACTCTTTCGACAATGCACTCGACGGTCATAGGTACGACACGCACCAACTAAAAGACGACATTCCCCGATGACGCCGCCACGCGAACACCGAAAAATCAATCCGGATGGCCGAACCTACGTAGGCCGTGAACCGGAAGCTCGAGCTCACCAACTCCCGCATACCCCGAACGCCCCGAAATTCGTGGAGGACTCGCCAGACCGGTGGATGTGCATAATCTAATCTGCCGGTGGCGACTCGCCTCAAAAGTTACTAAAGGACTCGCCGCTCGCCTCTTACGGTGTCCTTCGTTAACTGTCGATCTCTACATCGCCTCGGCCACGCATAAGCCCGCATACGTGCCATGCTCAAGCCTAACTAAAGAATTACTCTAGCACAACCCTTTAGATAGTCCTCAAGACTCGCGTACATCGGTATACTCTCTGTAGCCAAATCTATAGCTAGTAACGGTCGCCTCTGCAATCTAAATTCTCTGTTCGGCCGTGGGCGAAGGTTCATATATCATGGCCGCAGTAGGGACTGCCGCTGCCGTGCCAAACTCTGCTGGGGCTAGTGACGTCGCAGAAATCCCCGAATGAAGCACTACCCTAGGTAAGGATTGGGCCTGTGCCCTCGCAACCCTCTGAACTCTACTCGCAGCTCCCTCGGCTGCCTTGCCCTCCTGGGCCCGGGTTGCCCTACGCGGAGGCATAACGGTAAGGGAAAGAAATACGTTAGAGGGTCCAACTTACAACACAGCTCTAAGGCACGATCTCAGAGTGAGAAGAATAGAAACCAATCCTAAAATATCCTATAGCCTCCTGATTATTGGTGTGGTGCACAACACACCGATAATCAAGACTTCATCGATACGGCGTAGACACTTTCCGAGGATTAACTGCTCTGATACCACTTTTGTCACGACCCGAACCCGGGCCCGTGACCGGTGCCTTACCCCGGGCACCCAAGTAGACATACATCAGAGTAATCAGCGGAACATAAAGACAATACATGAAACCAGTGTAATAAGACAGTGAAATAAGAAGACAGGCTAACCAAAACGGTTACCTTCAGTATATATATAAATAGCAATTTTTTTTACATGAACAGTTTAATCCTTTTTACAAACCCCGCCACAATAAGCATTTCATGCACTCTAAGAATGATACGACAACAACGGCGGACGGGCCGCCAAACCCCCGAATGTAAACACTTACGACGGCAGGACTATACCACCGATAAGCCTCCGAGAAACGGAGCTTCCAAACGCAAATCGTGACCGAGAGCTAGGATCAACGATCGTGTACCTCAACTCATGCAGATGAACGCACTTCCGGGCGAGGTCAAGACAACAGTGCAAGTATGTGAACGCAAAATACATATCGTAAATGAAATCATAGCGATATATAAAGCAGAGACATGTATGATAACCAACTACGCTTATAACAAAGCGATCGTATCAAGTTAGGGACTCACGCCTCAAGTCATCACTCAAGTATAACAATGGGTCTCGGGCCCACAACATCAATCACGCCTGCGTGGAATACCTTTCCTCACGCAGCGATCATGATATAAAAGCACCAAGGAACACACATGAACACGGGTCCCACCGTGTCATAATAAAATCAGACGGTAAGTACGAAGGCATAGCCGACTACTAAAAACCCACAGCACCAACAAGGTCGTGAATCGTATCATAAGATCTGCCTGGACCGTCACATGATCAAAGCCGCCACTTGCCCGCAGATCGATGCACGCGTCTAACCTCGAACTCCCGCACTCGCATAGGCCAATCTCATCGCCCGCATGAGGTATTCTCGACGAGGGTAGCTACTCCGGCGTCGCCCCGACTTCGCAGCCGCACGCCACATGGACCGCGTGCCCATAAAGGACGACACTAACTCGAACTCGTAGCTCGCGTAGGCCCCGACTGCGTGAGGTATTCTCGAATCATGGGTCCATCGACGCTGAGTCTACCCCGTCGGAGGGCGCAACCCCTAATCATCTCAAGAGATGAATGCCACAATACTATCATAACGATCGATAGTTAATAAGCACAATCAAGAACCCCCTTCACACAAACATCACAAGATACTAACACACGTAGCATCCCAACACGTTTACTTATCAACGCAATCAAGAAAGTATTACCAGGCTATCACAAATCAATACAATCAAGTTGTTCACACAAGGTACCTTCTACTATATGATTAACAAAATCGGGTTTTTATCCCCAAAGTACTTCATACATTAACTCTTTAAAAGATACGTTACTTTCACAATGTCACACAATACCGTAGTATAAAATAGAGTGACTATCCTTTTAAAGTAAATCAATTACTTCTCTTTGTAAAATCAAGTAGCAACATTCTTTTCCAATGATCAAGTTTGCCTAATTTCCAATGTTCAAGTTTCTCATTTTAGAAAGGTTTCGTAGTTCATAGTCTTATTCATTTGAGAATATAATTCTCCTTAAAACTATCTCGAGAAACATAAGTCTTATATGTGAGTAGGATATTCTTGTTTATAACAATCTTATTACAAAGCCATGATCTAGAAATATCATTTTGTCTCATCTTAGCTTCTATGCAGATGGAAGTTTCTCGGTTTTAATAATACTTAATTAGTCAAAACATTTCCTCTTATTAACGCCGCATGGTTTGTCGATACATTCTCGATTTCCAAATCAAGAAACATTCTTAAGCCGTTATACCTAACTTCCCATAAAGCTAGTATAACTCTTAAGTTTTTCAAAACCAAGTATTACTTCTTCTTTCAAAATGATTCAAAAATCTTTTGAAATACTTCAAGTTCTTTATTAACACATAACAAGCCGCTTATAGTTCAAAACAAGCACTTTTAAAACCACATGTATTTTCTTACCAACATAAAGTCGTTATAACCAACTTCCCATAAAGTCGTTATAACACTTTATGTTTTAAACCAATCACATACATTTAGCACATGCATACTACATAGTTCACACATATCATGCTAGAAGAGATAGGAAGAGGTTCACATACCTCGCGACGATTATCGACTAATAGCAAAACGCCCAAGTACTTCAAACCGCCGCTACTCCCTAAGCCAAGTAGATCGCGCCACGCATAGTACTTCCACCTATAAGGCCACAAGGCGCTTATTAACATAAGGTCTCTTCAGAGAACATTCTACGTAAAATTCTGGCATTTCCCGCAACAACAGAAATCTCCTCCTCTATCGAGGCCGCTACCAAGCCAACCGGGGGTTATACATCTAACCCTAACGGTACAATTCTACTCACGGTACTACTTCACAAGTCTATGTAATACACCCTAAGTAATTACAGCCTGAATCTTCTTTAAATACACGCTTAAGTCGCAAAGACATTGCGTAAGTATTATTCAGCTTAAGTCAAAAGACATTGCCAATAACTACGTTCGATTCTATATATAGTATACTTCAACTATATATTCTAACAATATGTAATTTCCAATTACAATAGAGGACAAGATATTTACCTCAATAAGCCCATAATTATCCAAGTATAAAGTCGATCCCGCAATCGTTTAGCTCAACTCCGAGCGCCCAACCCACTCTAAACCACCCTTAGAAGTTCTAACCAACTTCTACACAATACTCCAACGGACTATGGAGATTTTTCCTGGGTTTGGTTTTTGTGACGGAAGGGAAGTATAATAGTATTTACGGGCTTATCGATATGTATAACCTTAGAATACAACAAGGTATATGGCTAAGGTAATTTGGGCATTATAACAATACTTTTGAGGGTATTTCCATCAAGAGGGTATTATACGAAAACAACTAGGCTAGTGGGGTACCACGCCACACCAAAAAGGAGGAGGCTCTGCCACAAGGGCCTATCTAGGAGTGGGGGGCTCTTGGACGAGAGTCAAACAAGAGGGGAGGAGGATTTCTAAGACTTAGAACATTTTAGGATGAATAAGTCTTCCAAAGGCTGGTATTTATAGGCCTAGCAAAGGCCAACCAACGAAGATCTTGCCAAGTGCAAGGCAAGTGTAGGCCAAGATCTTGCCAAGTGCACCTTATCCATCTACCACAAAATATCCTACCAACCCTTGACCAACAATGGCCAATTGGCCCACCTCTTTACCGCCTAACGTGCTCGATGGGAGGGTGACAAGTGTCGCCTCTCGTTGCCAAAAATGTTTCGTCTCTCTAAAAATCCGCAAAAATTAAAATGACATAGCCGGAAATTCCCTACGAAAGGCGTGGAAAACGTTTTCACTAAAAACGACTCTAACCGTGTTATGCACAAATAAAATTCGGCCAAGCACTTTAAGGCACAAACTTTTCTACGTACGTCCCCGCGTACATACTCAGGAAATACGGGGTATAACATCAGGTCTCTTAAATGTGAGGTATTGCAGGGCCCTAATCAGGCTACGATAGTGAGTCGGGTCAGAATTTGGGGGGGGGGGGCAGAATCAGCGCTGAGTTTGAAATTAGTGTTTACTGGCGTGTGGGATGATTTGCAAGATGTCATGTCTGTACGATCAAGGATCTCTTCGGCGTACTTCTTCTGACACATAATAGGCCGCCAGATTGTCGAGTGACAAATATGTCCAAGAAATAACTCAGGGCCCCCAGATCATTCATAGAAAACTCAGAAGAAATAAGAGACATAATGGACTGGCGGAGAGCATCAAATGATGTCATCAACATATAATAATAATAGGTAAGTCATGTATGTACCTTTGTTGTAGATGAACAGGGAATGATCGAATATACTGTGTGAAAAACTGATAGATGAGACATAATTGGTGAATCATTGGTACCATGCTCGAGGAGCCTGTTTCAATCCATATAGCGATTTCCGCAACAGAAACACATAATCTGAAAGAATAGGATTCCTAAAACTCATAGGTTGATTCATAAATATCGTTTCATGAAGATCGACATGTAAGAAGACATTCTTGACATCAAGTTAATGAATGAGCCAAGACTTGGATAGAGCAATGCTGAGGACAGTCCAGATGGTTGCGGGCTTTACGACCGGGTTGAACGTTTCATCACAGTCCACTCCCACGTGTTGAGACATGTCATCACCTACAAGACGAGCCTTGTACCTCTCAAAAGAACCATCAGATTTCTTTTTATGTCTAAAATCCACATATAACGAATAATGTTAGTATCAGGTGGACGGGGTACTAGGTCTCACGTCTTATTATCAATAAAAACATTAATTCGTCAATCATTACAACTTTCTAATTAGGGTCGGACAAGGCATCCTTAGAATTTCGAGGGACAGGGGAAAGGACAACTGGAACAGATAGGTTAAAAAGTCATTTAGGTTTATGAATTATGTGCATGTAAATGGTTTTCATTGTCCAAGAGCGTGTCATGGGATGTGGGATGGGAGAGGATGTGCCACAGGACTGCCGGGAAGAGGAGGAACGGCAGGGGTGGCAAGAATGGCTGACCAATGCTCAGTTTGCCGAGCGGTGACTGCGGAATCACCCTGAGGCGGGCTGTTTCGGGCACCGTTAGCAGAATCGGGTGAGAAGTGTGTCCCGGCCTGTCCGAAGTAGGCGCTGGTGCCGGGGTCTTGGACGACGGACTATGTAAATGATCAATTAGATGAGGGTTAAGACCATCATTTAGGAAGTCTTAGGAATGCCGAAGTGGCGAGTTTAGAGATGCAAAAGGGAATTGAGACTCATCAAATAAGACATGACGTGAAATAATAATTTTATGTCTTGATAAGTCATAGCACGAATAACTACGATGATTGGTGGGGTAACCCAAAAACACACATGGGGAAGATCGGGTTGGAGTTTGTGAGTGATCGGATGGAGAGGATAACAGAGACATCCAAAGACGTGCATGTATTAGTAGGAGGGGTTCCTACGAAACAGAACTTGAGTGGGCGATCGTTGAGCTAGAGACTTATTTGAGATTATGTTTAGGATATAGGTGGTCATGGAGAGTGCGTAATTCCATAATTAAGGGAAAACTGAGGCGTGAGCAAGTAGGGCACAAATTAGGTTGTTTATGGTTCGAATTTTTCGTTCGGCCTTACCATTTTGGGATGAGGTGCGAGGGCAGAAAAATGAAAGGTAAGACCGTTATTGGAGCAAAATTATTTGAATTAATTATTATTGAACTCCCTGTCATTGCCACATTGAAACATTTAATGCTCCTTTCAAATTGTGTTTTTACGAGAGCACTAAATGAGAAAAAAATAGGGCAGACTTGAGATTTATTGCCAATTGGAAAATTCATAGAAAGTTGGAATAATCATCCAAAAACAACACATAATATTGATGGTCTGTTGTACTTAAAATAGGAGACGTCCACAAATCACTATGTATGATATCGAAAGATAGTAAAGTACAATTTGTGGATGCAGAAAATGATAATTTAATATGTTTCCTAAAAATACGGTTGCAATTAATAAAATTATTTTTCTTAAGGAAGCGTAAAATAGAATCTCCCGAATGTCCTAATCTAGAGTGTCATAAGGAAGACGAAAGAGCAACAAAGGTTGATGGAACTGATGATGGATTGTTGACGGCATTTGAAATAGGGTAGAGATCTTTGGTGCTGTCACATCTCATTATTCGTCTCCCTGTCATAAAATATTTCACAGAAAAACCAAAAGGATCAAAGTTAAGGAAAACATTATTATCAGTTGTGAAACATCGCACAAATATTAGATTCTTAATGAGTTTAGGGGCATGAGGAATATTTCTTAAGATTAGTAGTGGATGTGGTGGAGATAAAGATGAATGACCAAACCGCGAATGGGAATGTCTTATCCACTACCAACAATAATATTTCGATTTAAATTACTCAAATTGGAATAAGACGAGATAATACCTTGTGATGCCGTCATGTGAGATGTGGCGCTTGTGTCCATATACCAATTTTCGTCTGAAGCGTTGAGTGACATTGTGTTCATAGTTGTCTCAATGTCAGTCGATGTATAAGTTGAGGATGTGGGAGGGGGGATGGGGGTTGTGCTATGTAGGCCTGTTGGGAATGTGGATCGAGTATGCTAGGGTGAGCCTGTCGGTTCTGAGGTGGAATTCACAAAGATGTCGGTTATGGGCAAGGAAGAGAGGCCCATGACGATGGGGCCCACACTGCCACGATGGGTAGGCAGCCTAAGGCGAAGGTTGTCGCCACTATCGCGGATGTTGCTGGCTATTTCCTACCGGTGGGGAATGCCCCTTTACGCCGTTTTTGTTACCAAAATTTCATCCGTCGAGGACTTTGCGCTAATCGCTCGGCGGTTGTTGCGCGTGGATGCGCGGATGTTCGCGGGTCCTCGAAATTGGCGATTCGTTCTTGAAGTTGGAGGCCCTGCCGTCGATTGAGAGCCCGATGGTGGTGGTGAGGGTGGCGTCGAAAATGCTGGCATGAGTGGTGTTGCGCTTGATTTTCTGGGTTTCCTCAAGAATAAGCTTCAAACATGCCTCATAAAACAAAGGTAATGGCGTGCATTGCTTAAGGATGGTGGCAACACCGTCATAGGATTCGTTCAGGCATGCAATAAGTTGCAGGACCAATCGCTGATTAGTGACTGATGCACCGACGTTGGAGAGTTGGTTGACAAGCATCTTAAGTTCTTGACCATATGCAGAAATGTTTGGGAAATCGTCCTAATGAACGTTCTTGAACTGATTTTTAAGGTATAACACTCGTTGAGTTTTGTTTTAGTGGAAAATACTTTTCAAACGTTTCCACATTTGGCAGGCAGTGGCATCGATCTCAATGATGGTGTACAACAGATCATTAGAGATCATGTTATATCCACTAGAGGACGACAACGTCCAAACGAGATCACATTGCATCATCTGAAGTCGAAGTCGAGGGTAGGTCAGTGGACTTCGGTGTAGGAGGGATGATGCGGTCGATAACTTCGTAAACACGATAATGGATCTTAAAAGCTCCGCCCACGAGGAGTATTGACCCTTTTCCATCTCAAGGGTGATAGGGATGAAGTTTTTGATGTTGTTTACTGTAAGTGCGGGATGAAATTTGGTTTTGTCAGTCATGAAAGATGAAATTTATGAGGAGAAGGGAGAGAGAATGGCTGGAAAAAATATACTAGGGTTCCGTGTGGGTGGCGGCCGAGAGCTATGGTCGGCGACGGTAGAGGTATTTTTAGGCTACTGATACCATAAAGGAATATGTTCCATAATTGTATTCATCAATAATGTACCATATATATAGTAGTACAAGAATATTTAAACTAGGTAACTAATCAACCTAATTACAATATGAATTATAATTCTACCTAAAATATGAGAGCTAATTACATTAAGAATACAATTCTACCTAAAAATAAAATAAGAGATATACAATTAATGAAAGAATATTCGGAAAATATTCTATTATCACACATTCTTGAAATGTTGTAATACAAAATTGAAAACTCTTTTTATCCTTTTTGGAATTAATTATTTTATATCTTTATAAAGTTTCCATTGATATTTAATGGGAAAAAAGAGAATTCAAGGAAGAGAGTTCTTAAACTTTTTGAGACTATTTGTGTTGATAAAAAAAAGGGTACTAATTTCTTTCATGGGTAAGTAATTGAGTTGGTTTTAAAAAATGGGTAATATGATAAACTTGGGTTTTAAGTTATTATTAATATGTGGTGCAAGTTAGACGGAATATGACATTTCCGCTGGTTTATATTTCTTATTATACATAAGTACTATAATGTGGTCATTTACAGAAAAAAATAGGAGAGTAATAGAACTTTCGTAAAGATAATGTGTATCTATGGAACTTCAAGTAAAGTTTAGGAGGTACGTGTGTCTTATCCCTATAAAATTTAATTTCAATAGTATGTGCAAAAAGTATTTATTTAGGTCAGGGGCGAATTTACAGGGGATAATATTATGGGGTAGTGAACTATGGTCTCTTTGCAAAATTATATTCTCTGTCCTAATTTATATGATGTACTTTTATTTGGCACACACTTTAAGAAATAAAGTAAGATTTTTAAATTTTATGATCTAAAATAAGTCAAAAATATTTGTATGGTTATAGATTATCTCGTTTTGCGTAAAAGATAAATTTTAAAGTTAAATTATTGTCAAATAAGAAAATATGTCTTTTTTTTACAGATTAAAAAAAATGCATCACTTTTTTTAGATAGAGAAAATATATTTTATATACATATTTTTTAAAATTAGTATAATATTAATTGTTAGCATCCATATTCAATGAAGGTTGAGTGATACACTTAGTTAAAGGTCAAATTATTTACCAAGAAGAATAGTTATTGATTCCACTTAATACATGTTTTCCTCCGGCCTCTAATACCTTATGTAAAATTTAAGCTAAAAAACGTTTAACAGCTTATCGCTAATAAGTAGAATTTACTCTTTTGAGGAATTATCTCATGAACTACTCAGCAGACTTCTCAAATTGGCCGACTACAATATTTCACTAATTGAATTTTTTTTATTTTGCGTCTCACACAATTGACATTAATTACGTGAGAATTTTTTATCTCATAACTTAGTGAATTCAAAATTTGTGAGAAATTTCAACTCCACCAGTTGTTGTCAAGTGAAATCGGAATAATTCACCAATAAATTTATAAGATAATAAATGCATAAAGGAGTAAGAAGAAAACAAAATGCATAATAAATGAATTTATCTCTGTCGTTTCAAATATACGAATAGGCAAAGGACAAAGGTAGGGATGTCTATGGGGCGGGGCGGGGAAGGGTATCCCATACCCGTACCCATCACCTAAAACACATCCCCACCCCCGTCCCACCACCCATCACGGGTAGTAATTCTTCCACCCGCCTCCGTCCCACTTACTTCACGCGGATACCCACTTATCCGACGGGTATTCATTAATAAAATACTCAAATAATGTCCAGCAATTGTTTTAGTCACCAAAATGAAAGTTATATAAGAAAAAGGAAAAAAAAAGAACTTTTCCACTATGGTGTATCGAATATCAAGTCTAAAACTCTTGCCAAAATATTATGAATATTAAAAAACAGTAAAGATGAAAATATTTAACAAAAAAAAGGAGAATAATTAAAAGAAACGTGGTGCATTACGGTGCGGGTTAGCTCAAGTCACATTTTAAATCAAGAAAGGGCCAAATAAATTCGTAAATAGCCTAATTAAACTAATAGATGATACGGATATGGTCATATGGTACGATGACGTAATGTGTGTATGGTGCGGAAGTGGGGGTCTTATATGAAATTCACCCCCGCCCCACTACCCATGGCGGATAGCACTTTTGATATCTATACCCGCCCCACCACCCACCAAACCATCCCCATACCCGGGTGTGAGGCATGCACTGATTTACCCGCCCCACTGACATCCCTAGACAAAGGAAGGGCGTGGGAATTTCCCAATTTTTATTCCTTACACACACTTCCCCCTATTCTAACTTTTCTGCTTTTACTACTATTTTTAAATGGGCTGATAAAAAATATTATCATCATCTCTCAACTTCTTGTCACAATTGTGTAGTGTAAAGTTTACAATAGTTTGTTTATAGTCCCTTGAGTCTTTTAGTTGTCTGTTTATGTCTTTGCTATTTAGGTAAAGTTAATTACATGTTAGTCGAATTGGACAAGTGTCCAGCTCATGTAATTAATTACTTCTTTCGTCTCAAATTATTTGTCATTTTTTAAATTTATACGTCCCTTAAAAAATATTAATTAGAGAGATATTTAACTATTAATCATTATTTATGTTTAAATTATAATCTCTCTATTAAATGTTTACTCTATTTATGTGTTATTTTCATTAATGACAAATAGTAAAATTGAGAAAAATAATTAATTATATTATAAACTTCTAAAATAATAAATAATTTGAGATAACTATTTTTAGTAACCACGACAAATAATTTGAGACGGAGGAAGACTTTGTCATTGAAGGATATCGAATACAATCAGCAATTTTCCCCTTTCTCTCATTTTTTTCTTCTTTCGTCTTTCTATTTCTGCTTCGATTGTAACTAGATGAATTATCCTCTTGTTATACTTCTTCAATCTCACTTTCAGCTATAACTCCAAAAATATTTAAAACTAGCTTGAACTTAATTAATTTGTAACTCAAGGAAGAGGATTATCTTTGTTGGAACTTGTAGAAGAAGAAGAGATAAAGTGATTAAAAATAAAACGTTGCGATTTTAGGCGCAGGTCGGCGACGCCTGAATAGTGCCTAAGTTTCCGCCTGATTCCACGGCCCAGTGGGAAGCCACGGCGTCAAAACTTCAGAGAGGTGCAGGAGTTTCGGCGCCATGTTGCAGGGCCACGGCGCAGTGGACAACACACAAGCAATGCAACAAGAAACTATAGATTTCGAACAAAAAGTTGTCTTTTTTCATGTAAGGTCACAACCCTTGATGAATGGTTGCTTAAGATCGAAAAATATGTTATAAATAGCATGTTAATCACTTGTTTTGAAGGCATGAACACAATACACAAGATTAATCTTCTGATTTTGAGAATCAAAAATATTTTGAAGATTATTACTTGCTTCTTCTTCTTCATCTTCATCGAAAACATTTCTGAAGAACACATATAGTAAATTCGTCAGGAGTGAAGTTCTTGTGCTAGAACTATCACTCAGATAGTTGTATCCTCAAGGTAGACGTCCGTAAAACTGCAGCACAAGCGGGGGCGAATTTTTGTCTTAGGACACTGCGTCGAGCAGACCTCTATCTACTACAAGTTAGTATGTGTTTATGCTTTTGTTGAATATTAATATTGTTGAATTTAATTTCCTTTGAATTATATTATATTATTGTGGTTTATACATCAAGGTCTAGATTTGCACTAACAATCTAAGACAAAAATTCTCAGATTTTTTTTCTGACTGTGTGAAGCTTGCAAAATTTCAGAGAATACATTTTCCTGATTTGCAAAAGGATTGATCAATCTGGATCATCAATGGTGAAAACCACGTGGATAAATCCGAGAAATTCAAGGGTGCTGATTTCAAACGCTGGCAATAAAAGATGCTCTTTTATTTGACACTCTTCATGTGACAAATGTGTTGACTTCCGAGGCTCCAACGGTACTTCCGGTTGGAGAAGGAGAGAATGCCCCGAATGAGGAGGCAAAGGCTGAAAATCTCAAGGCTATTCAGACTTGGGAGACTCAAGAGTTTCTTTGCAGAAACTATATCTTAAACGTTTTGGATGACTCTCTATATGATATCTACTCGCTCGTAACGGCGAGTGAGTTGTGATACCACTGAGAACAAGTACAAACCGGTTGCTTGTTCGAAGAAGTTCGTCATCAGAAAGTTTCTAAACTTCAAGATGAGCGATGCAAATGCAGTTGTCAAGCAAGTGGAGGAACTACAAGTTATTGTTCATGAACTAGAGGTTGAAGGTATGAGCCTTAACCCGCATTTTCTTGTTGGTGCTATTATTGAGAATTACCTCCTTCTTGAAAGGATTTTAAGGTTTATTTGAAGCATATAACGGATGAAATGAGTTTTGAGCACCTAGTTCTCAAACTTCCTGTTGAGGAAGATAGCCGGAAGAGTGACAAGGCAGATGCAGTTTCCTTGGAGCCAAATGCAAATATGATTGAAGGAAATTTAACAAAAGCCAAGTTTCATAAGGGCAAAGGCAAGTTCATTGATGCCAAGCCGTCATTTCTTAGGAAGAAGCACACTCGCCACACAAAAGGCCAATACGTTCAAGAAACAAGTTGGTGTTTGTTGGGTGTGCGGAAAGCCAAGGCATAGAGCAAGAGACTCAAGAGTTTCTTTGCAGAAACTATATCTTAAACGTCTTGGATGACTCTCTATATGATATCTACTCCTCGTTCAGAATGGCGAGGGAGTTGTGGTAGTCACTTGAGAATAAGTACAAAATTGAAGTTGCTTGTTCGAAAAAGTTCGTCATCGGAAAGTTTCTAAACTTTAAGATGAGCGATGCAAAAGCAGTTATCAAGCAAGTGGAGGAACTACAGGTTATTGTTCATGAACCGAGGTCAAGGTATGGGCCTTAACGCACATTTTTTTGTTGGTGCTATTATTGAGAAATTACCTCCTTCTTGGAAGGATTTTAAGATTTATTGAAGCATCTAACGGAGGAAATGAGTTTTGAGCAACTGGTTCTCAAACTTCATGTTGAGGAAGATAGCCGGAAGAGTGACAAGGCAGATGTATTTTCCTTGGAGCCAAATGCAAATATGGTTGAAGGAAATTCATCAAAAGCCAAGTTTCATAAGGGCAAAGGCAAGTTCATTGGTGCCAAGCCGTCATTTGATGCCGGAAGAAGCACACTCACCCCACAAAAGGCCAATACGTTCAAGAAACAAGTTGGTGTTTGTTGGGTGTGCGGAAAGCCAGGGCATAGAGCAAAAGACTGTCGCCTTCGCAAGAGCCAAGGTGGTGGTGGTGGAGGTTCGAGTAATGTCAACCAGTCCAACCGTGCTGAAACTAAGAACTAATTCATTGGTGTTGTCATTGCTCAAGAAAATTTGATTACAAATTCAACCGATTTGTGGATGGACACAGGTGTTACTATGCATGTATGTTCAGAGAAAGACATATTTTCATCCTACCAAGCCATCAAAGATGGAGAACAGTTGTTTATTGGGAATGCTGCTTCTGTGAAGGTGGAAGGCAAAGGGAAGGTGACTTTGAGGCTCACTTCCGGAAATGATCTTGTACTCACCAATGTACTACATGTGCCTGAAATTTGTAAAAAATTAATTTCTGGCCCTGTTCTTAGCAACAAGGGCTTTAAGTTAGTTTTGAATCTGACAAATTTGTACTCACCAAAGATGGGGTGTATGTATGCAAGGGCTACCTCAGTGAGGGGCTCTTCAAACTAATATTGTATGTACTAAGGCATTTGTCGTTATCAATGAAAATGCAGGCACTAGCACTGCTTCTGAGTATGTGATTGATTCCCTTTCTTCTTTATGGCATTCTCGGTTAGGCCATATAAATTATCGTTCCTTACAAAGAATGGTAAATATAGGCATGTTGCCAAAATGTTTCATGAACAAAATGACTAAATGTGGGGTTTGCATAGAATCAAAATATGCAAGTCATCCTCATAAATCTGTTGTGAAATCAAATGAAGTGCTTGGTTTAATTATAGTGATTTGTGTGATTATCAAGCAACCCCCTCTCGTGGATGAAAGAATTATTATATATCATTTATTGATGACTGCAGTAAATTTTGTTATGTATATTTAATACATACCAAAGATGAGGCTTTGAACATGTTTAAAACATACAAACATAAGTGGAAAACCAACTTGACAAAAGAATTAAGATTCTAAGGTCAGACCAAGGTGGTGAATATACATCAAATGAGTTCAAAGAATTATGTTCTACTCATGGTATAGTTCATCAAACCACTGCGCCATATACTCCACAACAAAATGGAGTTGCCGGTCGAAAGAATAGAACATTGAAGAATATGGTAAATTCAATGTTGATTAGTTCGGATGCACCTCTTAGTCTGTGGGGTGAGACATTAATTACTGCAAATATTGAATAGAAACCCTCAAAAGAAAAATGATCAATCTCCATACGAAATATGGAATGGAAGATTACCTACTTTCAAAATGATGAAAGTGTGGGGTTGCCTAGCAAAAGTTCAAGTTCCTTTACCAAAGAGAACTAAACTTGGACCAAAAACTGTGGATTACATATATATTGGTCATGCCAACAATAGTGCAACATATAAGTTTTTGGTGTATCATTCTAATGTTGAAGATATTCACAAGAACACACTAATGGAATCTGCAGAAGCAGAATTCTTTGAGGAGATCTTTCCTTACAAAAACAAGGATAAAAGTATTCCTAATAATAAGAAGAGGACACTGCCTCAAGATGAATCAAACCAAAATGATGATAATCTTACTTCATCGGTTCAAGAAGAAAATTCTGAACCAAGGAGAAGTAAACGTGGAAAAGTGGCCAAAGATTTTGGACCAGACTTTATGACCTTTTCCGTTGAAGGAGAACCTCAAACGTATAAGGCTGCAATGGAATCATCCGAAAAACCTTATTGGAATGAGGCCATCCAAAGTGAAGTAGAATCAATTGTACAAAATAATACATGGATATTGGTTGATCTTCCTCCGGGACAAAAACCAATAGGTCATAAATGGATCTTCAAAAGGAAACTAAGGCCTGATGGTACTATAGAAAAATACAAAGCACGTATAGTAGCCAAATGGTTTAGACAAAAAGAATGTATAGATTTATTTGATACCTACTCACCATTATCTAGAATTACGTCTTTAAGGACGCTAATTGCTATAGCAGCGATTCACAATTTGGAAATTCACCAAATGAGTGTGAAGACTGCATTCTTGAATGGTGAACTAGAGGAAGAAATATACATGGAACAACCTGAAGGGTTCGTTGTTAAAGGTCAAGAGAAGAAAGTCTGTAAATTGGTTAAGTCGTTATATGGACTTAAACAAGCGCCAAAACAATGACATGAGAAGTTTGATAATACATTATTATCAAATGGTTTTCAAATAAACGAATGTGACAAATGTGTCTACATTAAGAAATATATGAATGCATGTGTCATTATATGCTTGTATGTGGATGATATGCTAATTATGGGAACAAATAAGGATGTAATTAATCAAACTAAGAAGATGTTGCATGCCGCTTTCGATATGACATGAGAAGTTTGATAATACATTATTATCAAATGGTTTTCAAATAAACGAATGTGACAAATGTGTCTACATTAAGAAATATATGAATGCATGTGTCATTATATGCTTGTATGTGGATGATATGCTAATTATGGGAACAAATAAGGATGTAATTAATCAAACTAAGAAGATGTTGCATGCCGCTTTCGATATGAAATATATGGGAATAACGGATGTCATTCTTGGTATTAGAATTCAAAGGAATTCTGAGAGTTATATATTAACTCAATCTCATTATGTTGAGAAGGTCCTTAGAAAATTTGGACACTTTGATGATAGATCGGTTGTTACCCCCTTTGATCCGCTAGTCACCTTAAGAAGAATGAAGGTGATAGTGTGTCTCAATTGGAGTATACGCAAGTTCTTGAAAGCGTGATGTACATAATGAATTGTACGAGACCAGATTTGACATATACAGTGAGTCGACTCAATCGATACTCACACAATCCTGGAAATGATCATTGGATAACGCTAATAAGGACACTACGATATCTAAAGTATACAATGAACTATGAGTTGCATTATACAAAATATCCTCTCGTGTTAGAAGAATATTGTGATGCTAATTAAATTTCCAACCATTCAGAAAATAAGTTTACAAGTGGGTATGTATTTACATTTGGTGGAGCGTCGATATCATAGAAATCATCAAAGCAAACGGTAAATACGAGATCAACTGTGGAAACAGAGTTTGTAGCCTTGGATAAAGCTGTCGAAGAGGCAGAATGACTAAGAAACTTTCTAGAAGGTATTCCGTTGTGTACAAAGTCAGTGACCGCCATTTGCATACATTGTGATAGTATGACTGCCCTGACGAGGGCAAAAAATCAAATATATTGTCACGACCCATCCTCGGGCCATGATGGTTCACTCACCGGTACGTCGGTATATGTCGAGAATAGCAATGAACATACATAACACATTACTTAGAGAAAAGGGTAAACATTACTGGCCAGCCGATAAGGCTGCCTTCTATAAAACATACTTAACAAAAGTATAGTAATACAACTGGTTCTTATAGCTCAAAACACCAACGTGACTACGCACTCAGGAATAACAATCGTATGGCGGACAGGCTCGCCATACCCCTGAATGTACAAAAGTCTATAACCTCGGGAATCATACCAAAAGACAAAGCCTCCGAGAGATGGAGCTTCCCAAGAAATGAGCGGTGATCCTAAGTGCGGACCAAGAAGCTACGATCTCGACTGCGGCATGAACGCACCGGCGAGGTCGATTACAACAGTACCAAGTATGTGAATCGAAAATATCAGAATGAATTCATAATAGCATATATATAAAGCAGAGATGTATGATAGCCAAAACTACGATACAACATATACGCAGCCATGTCAAGTCGGGGACTCACGCCTCTAAATCATCACTCAAATATAACCATAGGTCTCGTGCCCATAATATCAATCGTGCGTGGAATTCCTTCCTCACCGCCGGCGATGCATGATATAACAACACTAAGGAGTACATATGAATACTAGATCCCACCAGATCATAAGAACCGCATGCAGGCAAATACGAAGGCATAGCTATCGATCCACCTCGCATCCTCAATCGACTGGGCAAGTACGAAGCCGGCTACCGGATCCACCCGTGCAATAATACTATAGCCGAAATCACGGTCGACGGCAAGTCGATAGCCTCTACCGAATCCACCCGTCACATCACGATCGGGCAAGTACGCAAAGCTAACCACCGATCCACCTGCATCACACCACTTCGCCCCTAACCCGACCGGCAAGTACGAAAGCCAACTACGGATCCACCAAAGATCACGCGTCTCGACCGGCGGTACGAGGGCTAACTACTATATCCACCCCGCATCGAGACCTCATGGAGAGCTAATCCATGGAATAATCATCGATAGGAAACGAACCCTCATCATGGCCGCATACCCGTGGAATCCTCCATCACTGACGGTACGCCTAAATAGACTCATAATTACATGCTTTTAATTCGAATTGTAATACCATGCCTTTATATAAACCAAGACAATTACCATGCCTTCTTTTCACATAAACCAAGAGAATTCTTATTTAAGCAAGCCAAAGTACTTTTCAAGGCACACATAGAATAATTCTCAATTAAACAAGCCAAAGTACTATGTACGTACATTCTTTTCGAAAGCCTCCTTTTTATGTAAAATCCAAGATACTAACACTCGTAGTATCGAGGCGTGTCTATTTTTCAAAGTAAGTTACTACACCTTTAGAAAAATCATTTCATAGCTTGAAACCAAGTAACTTCAATCTTCCCACAATCTAGACAACTTATGCTCATTAATCAAAATAGACAACTTTCATAACCTTCCATAAAGTTATTATAACCAACTTCCCATAAAGCCGTTATACTAACTTTATGCTTTAGAAATTTACGACATCCTTATCCATTCATAAGGTCGTTATAACTAACTTCCCATAAAGCCGTTATAACTCCTTATGAACCATTTCGTTCTTTTACTAGCCAAGAGGCTTATACTTCAAACAAATTCATACAATTTTCAAAATACTTCAAGCCTCTTATCCTTTAGAAAACAAGTTTCTTACCTCCAAAAATTTAAGTCTCTTATCTTTTAGAATAATTCAATATTCAATACTTTCACACCAAAAGTACTCTATACTTCATTAGGTCAAGAAAATCCTTGTCTATCTTATTTAGGATAAACCATTTCTTAAGAACAAGCGGGTTAACTTCTTAACCCAACCAACTTAGACATTTTTCTTAAAACAAGTCAAGTATAACAAAAGGATTTACTTCATTCAAAACACGACGCTCACCGTACTATATAGTTATAACTACTCATGCTCAAAGGATAAGAAAGTTTCCACATACCTCTTTGGTCAATCCACTGCTAAGCTCAAACCAAGGCTGGCCGTCGACGGGCCCACCGGATCGGGTTCGCGGGCTCGGCCCGAAAAGTGCGGGCTGGTCGAAAGGCGGCTGGAGAAGTGGTCGCCCGGGACCATACCATGTCCGCCCCGATCCCGCCCCGCTGGCAGTCGGGGCCTGACGGTCGGGCCTGACCGGACTGGCATGTTTTTTTTTTTTTTTAAATTAATTTTTTCACTAAATTAAAAATAATAAATTACTAAGTACTAACAAAGTAACATTAAGTATAACATATACTTGTCATATTATAGACTTATAGTATTATAATTTATAATATATTTATAAAGTATAAAGTATAAACTATAAACTATAAAGTATAAACTATAAAGTATAAAGTATAAAGTTATAAACTAAATAATTAAACAAAGACAAGAATAGTGTAAAAAAAACATCCCAAGGCTGTTTTTGTGCCTTTTATATTATTAATTTCATTGAAATATCAAATATACAAGATTCAAAATTACATTGTAGTGTACTGTTGTTGAAAAAAATTGCAAAAGAGTGAAAGACATAGAAAAATTTAAAAATTGCAATGAAATAAATTACCAATTTGAAAATATTTTTTCTAATTTCTTTATAATTTCTTGTGGTTCTTGGTTGGAATTGGTATATCTTGATCAAATTGTTCCACGCCGCTACTCATGCCTTCGGATAAAATGTCGTTGTAGTTGTCGCCATCTTCTTCGTTAATCGTCGATCATGACTCCTTCGCCTCCGCTCAGTATCCAATCTCGAATAGTACCGCCATCTCCAAGTCGCTCCGCTAATGAGTGTCTGCTCTCCTATTTGAAATCACTGCGAAAAAGCGCTTTGTCGATCACGACGCCAATGTTCAAAATATCTCGCCATCATTGAAAGTGTCGAATGTCTTCTCATTCGCTCCAATATTTCAGCAAGTCTTCCTTTCCTTCTTCATTGATAACTGCTTGGTAAGGTAAATTACCCTGCAAAACAAAAACATCGAACTCACTAATTTGGTTAGCACTGCTACCACCGCACATTTTATTTCTGAGGCTTTCAATAGAATTAATATTAGGCCTAGCCACAGAAACTGCTTGTCGTTTTTTAGGTTGTGTTGAAGAAGAAGATGATACAAAAGTCGGTTGGTTACTAGCACTTTCTTGCTGGTAATGCCGATATACTTTTTTGCATTCATCTTCTACGCTATTCAACACTTCTTCTAGCGTTAGTTCAATAGGTGGCTCAACATTTAAATTTTTGGGAGTTGGAGGTAGTACGTCCATACAGTATATATATTTTCAATAAGACTTTTACAACCCTCTACTTTAATAGTCGGGTTTAATACAAAGACCAATAATATAAATAGGGAATAGGAATAAAATATTTTTAATTTCATAAACATTTTTTAATAAATGCAGTATAAGGTGTTTTTCCATATATTCTTTAAGAAGTAAAAATATTATAGCTATATAAAACAACATAGTTGAAATAGTAGGATAATATAAAGTAGAAAATTCTTTTGTTGCTCGTTGAAAATTTTCTAAAAATACAATAAGTTCTCTAATTTTCTCCCAATCAGTATCCACAATCATATCATTTGGATTTTGATTATGGGCGTTAAAAAATAAAGTAATAGGTTTTCTATAGTCATAAGCAACAACTAGTTGGTCATATAAAGAATTCCACCTAGTTGGTACTTCTTTGGGAATTTTTCTGTAAGATAGTCCACAATCGTGGCAAGTTTTTTTATATTCTTTTCTTTGTTGAATTCTATTATTTTTAAAAATAAAGTGTATAGCAAATTGTATTTTTCAAGAATATCTTGAAAAAGTGAAAGACCATCCTTTACAACTAAGTTATAAATATGGCTCTCTCATTTTATATGTAATTTTTTTGTAAAAGACTGATTTAAAACATTTATTAAATTACTAATAGAATAATTTTTATAAGATGCATTATCTAATGTAATACTCATAACTTTATCGGTTATTCCGTAATAATCGTGATCAATAAATATTTTCAAATAAACTCACCATTATGCCTACTATCTATATATCTATATGCTAAAATACGTTTTGCATAGACCATTTATAATCTATCCAACGACAAAGTTACCGTTAAATAATCATGGCGTTAGTACTACGACCTATATCCAGTTAAAGCAACTTTGCAATTTAAATGATATAATGCATAACGTAAATATTGTTGATATTCATGTGCAAATTTAAATACATCTCTTTTAACATTGATCTAGGAAAACCTTTATAAGCGGATTATACATATCTCTAATATAATGAATAAAACCGGAGATTCAGGAAATGAAAAAGGCAAACCCTCCACAAGAACTAATTTTGCTAGGCTTCCTATCTTTATGTTTATCATATTTAGGGCCTACAACTCCCCGTCATAGGGTTAATTTGACCACACTTTCTCCAGACAGTAGTATGTGAACCTTGTCCCGATTGAGAGGACGTTTGTTCACCGCTTTTTCAATCATGTATTGGGCATGCAAGGCTTTGTGTTTTTGCAACAGTGTCTTCCTAAACCCCGTCCCACCATGACCTTGTCCAGCTTTTAAAAGAATAAATATTTTTACAAGTTTTACATACTACTTGATTAGCTACGTCCTCACAAAATATTTCCATACAACCGATTTTAATGGTCGCTTTCTGGACCTCGTCTCATAGTAGGGGATAGGAGGCATTTCACTAGTGGGTGTATCATCATCTTCATTAATAGGTGTATCATCAACTAGAGTGTCATCTAAATTAAAATCTTCTTCAATTTCGGGATAATCATTTGTGTCAAGATCATATGGTATTTCAGAAACATTTCAGATCTATAAAATCATCTTGTCTAGGAATAATCGAACAGAATACTAGAAGAAGTACTCTTGCCTTGTTACCACCCCTACTAGAAGAAGCGACCACTTACCCTTACCCAACATGCCTCTTAGTCCTTTCATTTTAATTATGCTAATAAATAGTTAAAGATAATGAAATTAAATGTGCTAAATGAAATAAAGACAAAATAATAATTTAATGAGAGAACGAATGTACCAAACACACGTAAGTCGACGTGTAATCGAGAGGTTGAAAATTGAAAGTTTGCTCGATAGATAATCCTCGAGCTAGTTGCCAACTTCACTCCCAATTCTCAAATTAATAAATAGATTGAATATGTAGACAATGTTGTATAGAGAATTAGAGATTGATTGAGAGATTAGAGAGTAGAAAGATTTGTGAAAATAATAAGAAGAGGAATGAGGTATTTATAGGGTTAAAAATAAATATAAAGGGGTAGGGGTTGGGGAGGGAGGCCTAAAATGGTCATTCAACTACAAAATGTAAAATGGCGTTGGACAAGCTATTTGCAAAGGTCGGTCGAGCGGGATTTGGGCGAAGTCGGGCGGGGTCGGGGCGGGTCGGGCGGGATCGGGGCACAGGGTCGAACTGGCGGGACCATACTGCCCCGCCGCCTTCGAGCCCTGGCCCCGCTTTTTTTTTTTTTTTTTTTTAAGGTGTCGTGTCGGGGTTGGGGTCGGTCGGGGCCGACGACCGGTCGGCCGGCCACCGCCGCCTAGCTCAAACTACCGCAAGTAATATGCCAACCTATAATAACCATAATACGTTTATTAACCGCTAATTTCAATGTAGGAATTATCTAAGTTCAAAGCCCCTAAATTCTATGGAAAATTGGGCGATTTCCTTTGTTTCTACATACTTTGCCACCTTTTAAGGTCCGAATTCAACATCCAAACGCAACTTCTAGGCCCAACAATCCAAACAATCTCAAGGGATTACACACCTAAACTTGGGTGTGTAAAATTCTGCCCCAAAAGGTAAAACAATTAACTTAACAAGTCTAAGGTAGTTTTTAGGCTACAACATGCTCACATAATTTTCTTAACCAATTCTTTCACATCCAAACCATATTTCTTACATGCAATGACTCTAAGAGCATTATTCACTACCACAAGTTCTTTCTTCTTAACATGCAACACTAGAAACCAATTCTAAAGGAAGAAATGTTACCTTAAAGTTTTAGTCAAACTTATTCCAAATATTTTGCTATCTTCCTCGCCAAGAACACCACCAACAAGCTAGCCACAAGCTTCCTTGTTCTTAACTTTTGATTTTTCCTAAGGCTAGAATTTCTCTTGGGATTTTAGAGAGAAGGAGGGCTTGAACTTTTAAGAGAGAAGGAGAGCTTTTGTCTAAGAGAGAGATGAAGTATGACCAAGTCTTGAAGACTTGGTCAATATAATGCATGCAAAATCGGATGGGAACACTTGTCACCTCCCAAGGTCTTTTAAAAGAAAAATCGACTTTTCCTATGTTTCTCGCCTGTAATCCGCCTCGCGCGCGACTGCTTCCGGCGCGCGGCGCTCAACTCCTGCGGACCAGATCTTCCGCGCCGCTGCTTCCGCTTGGCGCGCCGCTCTTTCCGAAACACATTTTTGTCCGACTGCGCACTGAACTTGTAATTCTCATAACTTTCTACTCCGACGTCCTATCGACGAACGGTTGGTTGCGTTGGAATCTAGACACAACGAACTACGCCCCAGGCCTCTGAAACACTTAGGAACTCTCAATGTATCGGGTCATAACTCGCCCCAAACTTGACTAAAACCCGTCCGGAACGATCCACAACCTATCCTTAGAAAATTTTAAGTCTTACCCCTTCGCAACGCTCTCAAACGCATGACCTGAACTACGGGTGTAACATTCTCCCCTTAGAAACATTCGTCCCGAATGTTCTTTTGGAGCCAATCTAATATTCCTCGGTACCTCGCACCTTACACTAATGGAACTTTACTATGCCACTTGTGACCATAAGATATCGCATACGCTTAATCATTCCTCATAAATCAAACAGAAAACGAGTCCAAAGTATGAACCATTACCACCTACTCGCTCACGCCAACAGATTTGCCTGCTCAGATCTACCAACTTATTATAACACGTGTACATAGTCTCAATATCCCTCGTTCATGATACTAAGTCTTACAACAATCCCATCACTTACTCCACTGAATCTCATCTCAGACTATCCTCTTAAGCATACCACGTAGCTTAATTTACAACCATAGTCTCCCATTAGGTCTCTTAATTAAACTTCTTAAGGGTCCATTTATTTCTCAGACAACTCATCATCTCCTAATTATCTCAAATTAGTACGTACAACCTTGATGAGAGTTCATCAAACCACTCCATACCTTCCCGGTATCTAATTAGTCCTTATCAATCCCTGGTATTCCAATATCATTCTAGGCAACACGTGTCTGACCCTTATACATAAATCTGTATAGTTGTATGTCACTATACCCACTATACTACCATCATAACTAACCTGGATATGCAATCCACATAATCTTTCCTGGGTCACTGCTGCCTTTCTCGTAGCTGCAAACAACATAACTCATTAGGGAGAGACGACCCTAACCACACAGCTCTATCGCACGATCTTAGAGTGAGAAGAATGGAAACCAATCCTAAATGTCCTGCAGCCTCCTGATTATAGATGTGGTGCACAACACACCGATAATCAAGACTCTACTAGACACGGTCTGTAGACACTTTCCGAGGACTAACTGCTCTGATACCACTTTTGTCACGACCTCACTCGGCCATGATCGTACCTACCGGTACCGCCGTATATGTCGAGAATAGCAATGAACATACATAACACATTACTTAGAGAAAAGGGTAACATTATCGCCACCGATAAGTGCCGCTTTCTATAAAACATACTTAACAAAAGTATAGTAATACAACTGTTCTTATAGCCCAAAACACCAACGTGACTCTGCACTTAGGAATAACAATCGTGGACGGGGCCCCGCCATACCCCCTGAATGTACAAAAGTCTATAACCTCAAGAAATCATACCAAAAGACAAAGCCTCCGGAGGGATGGAGCTTTCCAGGAAATGAACAGTGATCCTAAGAGTGCGGACTGCCAGTTACGTATCTCGACTGCGCATTTAACGCAGCCCCTTGAGGTCGACAACAGTACCAAGTATGTGAAATCAAAATATCGTAATGAATTCATAATAGCATATATATAAAGCGGGAGACATGTATGATAGCCAAACTACGATTACAACATATAATGCAGCCCATGTCAAGTCGTGACTCACGCCTCTAAGTCATCACTCAAATATAACCATAGGTCTCATACCCATAATATCAATCGTGCCTGTGGAATTCCTTCCTCACCGGCATTTATGATATAACAACACTAAGAGTACATATGAATACTAGATCCCACTCAGATCATAAGAACCGCACGAGGCAAAGACGAAGGCATAGCTACGAGATCCACCGCATCCTCAATCGACCGGCAGTATGAAGCCGGCTACCGGATCCACCGTACTAATAATACTATAGCCGAAATCACGGTCGACCGGCAAGTCGATAGCCTCTACCAGATCCACCTCGCCACATCACCGATCGGCAAGTACGCAGGCTAACCACCAGATCCACCCTGCATCACACCACTTCGCCCTAACCCTGACCGGGGCAAGTACGAAAGCCAACTACCAGATCCACCCTGCATCACGTCTCTGACCGGCGGTGCGAGGCTAACTACTAGATCCACCGCATCGAGACCTCATGGAGAGCTAATCCATGGAATAATATCATCAGTGGAAACGAACCTCATCATGGCCGCATACACGTGGAATCCTCCATCACCGATTTGACGCCTAAATAGACTCATAATTACATGCTTTTAATTCGAATTGTAATACCATGCCTTTATATAAACCAAGACAATTACCATGCCTTCTTTTCACATAAACCAAGAGAATTCTTATTTAAGCAAGCCAAAGTACTTTTCAAGGCACACATAGAATAATTCTCAATTAAACAAGCCAAAGTACTATGACGTGCATTCTTTCGAAAGCCTCCTTTTTATGTAAAATCCAAGATACTAACACTGTAGTATCGAGGCGTGTCTATTTTTCAAAGTAAGTTACTACACCTTTAGAAAAATCATTTCATAGCTTGAAACCAAGTAACTTCAATCTTCCCACAATCTAGACAACTTATGCTCATTAATCAAAATAGACAACTTTCATAACCTTCCATAAAGTTATTATAACCAACTTCCCATAAAGCCGTTATACTAACTTTATGCTTTAGAAATTTACGACATCCTTATCCATTCATAAGGTCGTTATAACTAACTTCCCATAAAGCCGTTATAACTCCTTATGAACCATTTCGTTCTTTTACTAGCCAAGAGGCTTATACTTCAAACAAATTCATACAATTTTCAAAATACTTCAAGCCTCTTATCCTTTAGAAAACAAGTTTCTTACCTCCAAAATTTAAGTCTCTTATCTTTTAGAATAATTCAATATTCAATACTTTCACACCAAAAGTACTCTATACTTCATTAGGTCAAGAAAATCCTTGTCTATCTTATTTAGGATAAACCATTCCTTAAGAACAAGCGGGTTAACTTCTTAACCCAACCAACTTAGACATTTTTCTTAAAACAAGTCAAGTATAACAAAAGGATTTACTTCATTCAAAACACGTACGTCTACCGTACTATATAGTTATAACTACTCATGCTCAAAGGATAAGAAAGTTTCCACATACCTCTTTGGTCAATCCACTTGCTAAGCTCAAACTACCGCAAGTAATATGCCAACCTATAATAACCATAATACGTTTATTAACCGCTAATTTCAATGTAGGAATTATCTAAGTTCAAAGCCCCTAAATTCTATGGAAAATTGGGCAGCATTTCCTTTATTTCTACATACTTTGCCACCTTTTTAAGGTCCGACCAACATCCAAACGTCACTTCTTAGGCCCAACAATCCAAACAATCTCAAGGGGATTACACACCTAAACTTGGGTGTGTAAAATTCTGCCCCAAAAGGTAAAACAATTAACTTAACAAGTCTAAGGTAGTTTTTAGGCTACAACATGCTCACATAATTTTCTTAACCAATTCTTTCACATCCAAACCATATTTCTTACATGCAATGACTCTAAGAGCATTATTCACTACCACAAGTTCTTTCTTCTTAACATGCAACACTAGAAACTAATTCTAAAGGAAGAAATGTTACCTTAAAGTTTTAGTCAAACTTATTCCAAATATTTTGCTATCTTCCTTGCCAAGAACACCACCAACAAGCTAGCCACAAGCTTCCTTCGTTTTAACTTTTCGATTTTTCCTAAGGCTAGAATTTCTCTTGGGATTTTAGAGAGAAGGAGGGGCTTGAACTTTTAAGAGAGAAGGAGAGCTTTTGTCTAAGAGAGATGAAGTATGACCAAGTCTTGAAGACTTGGTCAATATAATCATGCAAAATCAGATGGGGAACACTTGTCACCCTCCCAAGGTCTTTAAAAGAAAATCGACTTTTCCTATGTTCTGCCCGCGCGACCGCGCCTGCGGCCGCGGCTACCAACTCCTGCGGACCAGATCTTCCGCCGCTGCCTCGCTTCGGCGCAGCCCCGCCGCTTCTTCCGAAACACATTTTTGTCCGATCACGACCGAACTTGTAATTCTCATAACTTTCTACTCCTACGCCCTATCGACGAACGGTTGCGTTGGAATCTGACTCAACGAACTACGCCTGTGCCTCAAACACTTAGGAACTCTCAATGTATCGGTCATAACTCGCCCCAAACTTGACTAAAACCCGTCCGAACGATCCACAACCTATCCTTAGAAAATTTTAAGTCTTACCCCTTCGCACGCTCTCAAACGCATGACCTGAACTACGGGTGTAACATTCTCCCTTAGAAACATTCGTCCCGAATGTTCTTTCGAGCCAATCTAATATTCCTCGGTACCTCGTACTTTACACTAATGGAACTTTACTATGCCACTTGTGACCATAAGATATCGCACATGCTTAATCATTCCTCATAAATCAAACAGGAAAACGAGTCCAAAGTATGAACCATTACCACCTACTCTCGTTCACGGCCTAACAGATTTGCCCGTTCGTATCTACCAACTTATTATAACACATGTACATAGTCTCAATATCCCTCGTTCATGATACTAAATCTTACAACAATCCCATCACTTACTCCACCCGAATCTCATCTCAGACTATCCTCTTAAGCATACCACGTAGCTTAATTTACAACCATAGTCTCCATTAGTCTATTAATTAAACTTCTTAAGGGTCCATTTATTTCTCAGACAACTCATCATCTCCTAATTATCTCAAATTAGTACGTACAACCTTGATGAGAGTTCATCAAACCACTCCATACCTTCCCGGTATCTAATTAGTCCTTATCAATCCCTGGTATTCCAATATCATTCTAGGCAACACGTGTCTGACCCTTATACATAAATCTGTATAGCTGTATGTCACTATACCCACTATACTACCATCATAACTAACCTGGATATGCAATCCATAATCTTTCTGGTCATCTTTGCGCTTTCTCGTAGGCTGAACAACATAACTCATTAGGGAGACGACCTAACCACACAAATCTATCGCACGATCTTAGAGTGAGAAGAATGAAACCAATCCTAAATGTCCTGCGACCTCACGATTATAGATGTGGTGCACAACACACCGATAATCAAGACTCTACTAGACACGGTTTGTAGACACTTTCAGGACTAATCGCTCACGATACCACTTTTGTCACGACCGGCCCGGGGCCATGGCGGTACCTCAGGGGTACCGCCGTATATGTCGAGAATAGCAGTAACATACATAACACATTACTTAGAAAAGGGTAACATTATGGCGGTAGATAAGTGCCTTCTATAAAACATACTTAACAAAAGTATAGTAATACTGGGTTCTTATAGCCCAAAACACCAACGTGACTCTGGACCTCTAGGAATAACAATCGTGGCGGGACGGGGCCGCCATACCCCGAATGTACAAAAGTCTATAACCTCGGAAATCATACCAAAAGACAAAGCCTCGGAGAGATGGAGCTTCCAAGAAATGAGCAGTGATCACAGAGTGCGGACAACAAGCTACGTATCTCGACTGCGGCGTGAACGCAGGCCGAGAGGTCGATCTGACAAGTACAGTATGTGGCCCAAAAATCAGAATGAATTCATAATAGCATATATATAAAGCGGAGACATGTATGATAGCCAAACTACAGATACAACATATCTGCGACCATGTCAAGTCGAGGACTCACGCCTCTAAGTCATCACTCAAATATAACCATAGGTCTCATGCCCATAATATCAATCGTGCGTGGAATTCCTTCCATCACTGGGAAGTCTATGATATAACAACACTAAGAGTACATATGAATACTAGATCCCACTGTATCGCAGAACGTCGAGGCAAGTGCGAAGGCATAGCTACGAGATCCACTGCATCCTCAATGGCCAAGGCAATCGAAGCCGCTACGGATCCACGTGCAATAATACTATAGTGAAATCACGAAGGCCGGGCGAAGTGTGATAGCCTCTACCAGATCCACCTGCGTCACATCGGCCAAGGCAAATGAGCTAACCACCGATCCACTGCATCACACCACTTCGCCCCAACCCCGACCGGCAAGTACGAAAGACAACTACGGATCCACTCGCATCACGTCTCGACCGGGGCGAGTGCGAGCTAACTACTAGATCCACCTGCGTGATGGACCTCACGGAGCTAATCCATGGAATAATCACATCGGCGAAAGCGAACCCTCATCATGGCGCATACGTGGAATCCTCCATCACTGACGGTACGCCTAAATAGACTCATAATTACATGCTTTTAATTCGAATTGTAATACCATGCCTTTATATAAACCAAGACAATTACCATGCCTTCTTTTCACATAAACCAAGAGAATTCTTATTTAAGCAAGCCAAAGTACTTTTCAAGGCACACATAGAATAATTCTCAATTAAACAAGCCAAAGTACTATATGCGCACATTCTTTCGAAAGCCTCCTTTTATGTAAAATCCAAGATACTAACACTCGTAGTATCGAGGCGTGTCTATTTTTCAAAGTAAGTTACTACACCTTTAGAAAAATCATTTCATAGCTTGAAACCAAGTAACTTCAATCTTCCCACAATCTAGACAACTTATGCTCATTAATCAAAATAGACAACTTTCATAACCTTCCATAAAGTTATTATAACCAACTTCCCATAAAGCCGTTATACTAACTTTATGCTTTAGAAATTTACGACATCCTTATCCATTCATAAGGCCGTTATAACTAACTTCCCATAAAGCCGTTATAACTCCTTATGAACCATTTCGTTCTTTTACTAGCCAAGAGGCTTATACTTCAAACAAATTCATACAATTTTCAAAATACTTCAAGCCTCTTATCCTTTAGAAAACAAGTTTCTTACCTCTAAAAATTTAAGTCTCTTATCTTTTAGAATAATTCAATATTCAATACTTTCACACCAAAAGTACTCTATACTTCATTAGGTCAAGAAAATCCTTGTCTATCTTATTTAGGATAAACCATTCCTTAAGAACAAGCGGGTTAACTTCTTAACCCAACCAACTTAGACATTTTTCTTAAAACAAGTCAAGTATAACAAAAGGATTTACTTCATTCAAAACACGTACGTTTACCGTACTATATAGTTATAACTACTCATGCTCAAAGGATAAGAAAGTTTCCACATACCTCTTTGGTCAATCCACTTGCTAAGCTCAAACTACCGCAAGTAATATGCCAACCTATAATAACCATAATACGTTTATTAACCTCTAATTCCAATGTAGGAATTATCTAAGTTCAAAGCCCCTAAATTCTATGGAAAATTGGGCAGCATTTCCTTTGTTTCTACATACTTTGCCACCTTTTTAAGGTCCGAATTCAACATCCAAACGTCACTTCTTAGGCCCAACAATCCAAACAATCTCAAGGGGATTACACACCTAAACTTGGGTGTGTAAAATTCTGCCCCAAAAGGTAAAACAATTAACTTAACAAGTTTAAGGTAGTTTTTAGGCTACAACATGCTCACATAATTTTCTTAACCAATTCTTTCACATCCAAACCATATTTCTTACATGCAATGACTCTAAGAGCATTATTCACTACCACAAGTTCTTTCTTCTTAACATGCAACACTAGAAACTAATTCTAAAGGAAGAAATGTTACCTTAAAGTTTTAGTCAAACTTATTCCAAATATTTTTGCTAACTTCCTTGCCAAGAACACCACCAACAAGCTAGCCACAAGCTTCCTTCTTGTTCTTAACTTTTCAGATTTTTCCTAAGGCTAGAATTTCTCTTGGGATTTTAGAGAGAAGGAGGGGCTTGAACTTTTAAGAGAGAAGGAGAGCTTTTGTCTAAGAGAGAGATGAGTATGACCAAGTCTTGAAGACTTGGTCAATATAATGCATGCAAAATCGATGGGAACACTTGTCACCCTCCCAAGGTCTTTTAAAAGAAAAATCTGACTTTTTCTAAGTTTTTCCGCCCAGAATCCGCCTCGCGCGGCTCGCTTCCGGCCATGGCGCTCAACTCTGCGACCTCAGATCTTCCGCTGCCCGCCGCCTCTTTCCGAAACACATGTTTGTCCGATCACAAGACCGAACTTGTAATTCTCATAACTTTCTACTCAGACGTCCCATCGACGAGCGATTGGTCATGCGTTGGAATCTAGACTCAACGAACTACGCCCCAGGCCTCTGAAACACTTAGGAACTCTCAATGTATCGGGTCATAACTCGCCCCAAACTTGACTAAAACCCGTCCGGAACGATCCGTCAACCTATCCTTAGAAAATTTTAAGTCTTACCCCCTTTCGTACGCTCTCAAACGCATGACCTGAACTACGGGGTGTAACATATATAATGGCAAATCAAGGCACATAAATCGACGTCATAATACAATACGAAGTTTGCTGAAGAATGGAATAATTTCCATTGATTATGTAAAGTCAAAGGACAATGTAGCGGATCCTTTGACAAAAGGCCTTACACGAGAGCAAGTCGTATTTACATCGAGGGGAATGGGTTTAAAGCCAATACAATGAGTTGTTAAGTGGTGGAAACCTAACCTATCATAATTGGAGATCCCATGGTTTAGGTTCAATAGGTAAACTAGCTGGGGAAGACTCAAGGAGCGTAAAACACACATATGCTCGTTCCTATGTACAATTGTGTTAATCCGTTGATGATATAGGGCTGAACCTTGGTTCTTAATAATATTAATAATCATTATGGTAGGATAGTATGAACTATTCTTGATTAATATTACCTATGTGAGATTGATGTGGGGTCGTATCTGGGAGAACTGGGATGACTACGTTCTCTATAAATTCTCATGAAGGAGTTGTTCATGCATCAAAAGAATACAACCGTAAGAATTGAAATATGTTGGTATAATGTTTGTTGTCTCGATTTACTATAAAACATGAATAGTTCAAGGCATTACGTCCACTACTTCACAAGTAGATCCGATAGGTATTCACTACGAGCGGTTCAAGTCCAAAAGACACCGTCTTCGATGCATGTCATATAGCGTTTGGCAGAAATGACGATAAGTGTTATCTTATTTCCTATCCACCTGTGGGGTATTGTTGGATGTTTGAATAGAAAATGTGGGGTATTGTTGGAACTTGTAGCAGAAGAAGAGATAAAGTGATTAAAAATAAAACGTTGCTATTTTAGGCGCAGCATGGCGCCAAGACAGGCCGCGACGCTGAACAAAGGTGCCTAAGTTTCATCGACGCCAAAACTTCAGAGAGGTGCAGAAGTTTCGGCGCCACGACGTCATGTTGCAGGGCCACGGCGCTGCGCAACGATAAACTCCATATTTCAAATCAAAAGTTGTCTCTTTTCATGTAAGGTCACAACCCTTGATGAATGACTGTTTAAGGTCGAAAAGTATGCTATAAATAGCATGCTAATCACTTGTTTTGAAGGCATGAACACAATACACAAGATTAATCTTCTGATTTTGAGAATCAAAAACATTTTGAAGATTATTACTTGCTTCTTCTTCTTCATCTTCATCAAGAACATTTCTGAAGAACACATATAATAAATTCGCCAGGAGTGAAGTTCTTGTGCTAGAATTATCACTCTGATAGTTGTATCCTCAAGGCAGACGTCCGTAAAACTGAAACACAAGCGGGGGAGAATTTTTATTTTAAGACACTACGTCGAGCAGACCTCTACCTATTACAAGTTAGTATGTGTTTATGCTTTTGCTGAATATTAATGTTGTTGAATTCAATTTCCTTTGAATTATATTATATTATTGTGGTTTATACATATAAGGTGTAGATTGACACTAACAATCTTTAATTGAACTATTAATCACAAAGTTTTAAAGTACGCACTACAAGAAGAAAGACATTGGTCAATACCATTTTTGTTGTCATATGTTGGTGTTGTTGTCAAAAATCTCTCATATTGATGTATTAGGGAGATCGTATTTTTCGCAATAACAAAAATAGTTGCATGTCGTTGCAATAACCTCTTATGCTAAAAAAATTCATAAAAAGTTATTTTTTTATTGTCATTTACGTTTTTTAGCAATAACATATTAAAATTTTATTGCCACTTATATTTTTTAGCAATAATATATATATATATATATTATTGATAAAGTCAAAGTATATTCCGACTACACAGTTGTTATTTTGAATTTGTCTGAAAATTTTAATGTTATTTTAATTAAATATTTCTTTGTTGTTATTTGTCTTAACACTGTTAGAAATCTTCTGGGATTTCTTCTAGATTTTCTATTTGATTATTATTTTCGGGATCATCTGAATCAGATGAGTCATTATCTTCTGGAACGGAGTTTTGTTTTACTTTGTTCGAAAGTATGATTTTAATTAATTCCAAATCTTTTTGTTGTTTTTCTTTTAATTCTTTTACTTCTAATTTTACTTGAATTACTTGTTTTTGTAATTCGTGAATTGTTATTTCTTTAATTTTCTTACCCTTTTCCAGAATTTTTGTCAAATCGTATTTTCTGGAAGTACAAGGTAATACATTATTTTTTGTTTCAACCTTTTCTGGGGTAAAGGTTTTAAGGAGTTTATTCAGATATTCTTTTTGGTGTTGGGTATCTATGTGTTTAATCATATCTACCATAAATTCTTGATCTTTAGTTAATACACATATTCGTTTTCCTTTAACCTTTCAGTTTATCCTGAACTACTCGTGAGTAATTGCCTACTGGAGGGTTTATTGTCTTCTGATGAAAGAGAGAAATAGTCAGGGTCTGACTGATTTGCTTCTGAATCAGAGGAATCAAGTAGTAGATTAGATATTTTTTTTGTAGTATTTTCATCGAGATTTAATTCTTGTAATTTTTTATTCATTCTACAGTATTTTGATGTATGTTCTTTCTTATTACATTTGTAACAAGTTATGTTTCTGTATTTTGAATTGAAATTTGTTCTTGTGTTTCTATTATTTTTATAACGATTATTTTTATAAGGATTCTTATAATAATCATTATTATTTTTGTAATCTTTTAATAATTTTTGGAAGGTTTTCCATTGAAAAGCTACAATTTCCTCATGACTTTTGGTATTTTCTATGGTTGTTGGTTCGAATTGTTTACAAAATGTTCCTAATTCACATTTTGTTCTTTTTAATTCTTTTGAGGTGTTTTTGTATTTTTAGATCCTCGATGATTTTTAATCCTTCTTTGAGTTATACAGACTAATTCTCAGTATGTAAACTCATCGTAAGGTATAATTTGTTTTCCACAATTTTCTTTTATTTTATTCCTAACCTTTTCTCCCAAGAGGTTTGGTAGTCCGGCTAAGAACTTTTCTTTCCAGAATGGTTGACCGAGTCTTCTAATCATTATTCTAGTTAAGAAGGTATTTTTATACCATTGGAAATCGCTTAATTTTTGCATTTTAAATTTGAAAGTAATTCAAAGATTTTTATTTTTTAGATGTGTAGAATCACCTATGAAATTTAAAGATATTGTCGTGATCAATGTTGATACCGCATCTTGTATAGGTTTTCATAGATCCATAATATTGGTAATCCTTCTTCATCGCTTTTATGGCATTTAGAATATTTTCTTTTTGTCGTCGAGATAATGATCCCACCATCCTTTAATTGCCCCGAGAATCACGCGATCAATTGCAGAGGTTTTATCGAGGACTTCTTTTGCGTTTGGTAGGCATTTCACGCCATTGTCATTTGTTGAGAAAATCGAGGATATTGTATTCATCATTCCATCAAGGTTCCAATCGTAAATTGAAGCGGCATTATGCGGATCGAGCTGTGGTTTGATTATTCCTAGATTTGGAGCAGGGATTATTTGTAACCCTGAAGCTATTTGAATTCCTTGAACGGGTTGTTGTTCCCAATTCATATTGTTGATGAGGGGTTTTTCTAATTTTTCTGATGTACCACTGCTATCGGAGTTATGTGTCAACATTGTTACACTGTTCTCGATAGTGGATGATTTTGTTTTAAGGAAGGGAAAATTTATGGAGTTTTGAGAGGAATATATCTCAAACCATTTAACTTGGTATCAAAGCCATAAAGGGTAAACTCTAGAAAGAGAAATGAGTTACAGATCAGGTGGTAAACTCCTAATCAGGTGCTCCTTTGTTCGTTTTCCCCGATAAACTTGGCTACGGCTGAGCCTTCCGAGTTGGTTAAATCCTGTTTAGACGGGCGATCAGATCGCAGGGTCACAGTAAGTCCCCGTGTGTAGGGCCGACAAGAACCCATTGATAAACTGTCCGCATATGGATTGTAGGAAGGTAAGGGTCTTCGAACTGGGAATCCACATACTTGGAATTCCACACACATTAACCCATTCTCTCAATAGAATTACTTCTTATGTTTTTGGAATCATCTTCTTCCATGGATTCAAAGAAGATAATAAATTTCGAAGAAATTGATATATACGTTTTTGAATAGTAGATTGATAATTAATCATACAAAAGGTAAATAGAGATTACTTCTAAATATCACAAAACCATACATGGATCCGTTTTTAGCCAGAACTAATTCTTATAATTCTCAATCATCTTCTTCTTTTGAATCAAAGAAGATTATCAATTCTGAAGAGATCGTTATACACGATTTCGAAAAAATCAATTGACAGTTGGGAAATCCCAAAAGTCAATATAGATCAAATTTACAAAAATTCCAAATATCAATTCTTCAAAACTGATTTCACAATCAAAACAGAAGAACGAGATATTCAATTAACAGAACCTTTTGAAACAATTCAATTACTTTCTCAAACATCCTTGAAAAAGCATAGAGAAAGAAATTACAAATACATTCACATTGGTTTAGTCCAAGTAGGGATAAAACCCCTTACTAAAGAAGGATTAAACACTTCAATCCTTGCTATCTTAAGAGATGCAAGATTCACAAATTTCGAAGATTCCTTGTTAAGTTCGGTTGAGTCCAGTCTCTGCACAGGGCCAATCTCTTTTGATTGCTACCCAAACTTTTCAGTTTCTTTGAATGATAAAAATATCCAAAAATCCCTCGTCTTACAAATCAAGACGCATAATTACCAAATGCTTGAAGGATCTATTCATGTAGCATTAATTTTCAGAATTCACTACAAAGCTATGACTTCTGCTTTTGCAACAAAAGTCAGATACCATAGTAAGAAAGGTGAAACCCTTCTTTTACAAATGCATCTTTCCAAATCTAACACTGAGTACCGCGACCAATTAGATGGAAAGATATTACCCTACCGGATGAATGGATCCCGGAAGGCGAGTAAAATCAACCCTTAGAATCGAGCAACCAAATACCCATCTTAGAGAAATTACACAATACCAAGATGGTAGGGTTAGTCTCTCATTTTTAAGAAGATCTATGAGTAATAGATATGAAGATACCAGTTCCGAAGAGACCCTAGACTTAGGAAGAGTCTCACAAATACCTTCAATAACAAATACACCGGTCAAAATTAAACCTAGGTATTCTACATCAGATCTACCAAATCTGACAAACATAGATTACACAAACCAAATACCTAGACCAGTATACATAAATCCCGTGGTTAGAGAAAAGATGGACGACGAAGAACCTACTAGTCCAACATACTCTTCAATAACCCACAATGAATTAGCAAATGAAATTACGGTTCTAGAGAAAGAATTCCAAGTAGATAAAAAACTACTACAAAAAGAATTCTATCAAGAACATAATTCACAAAAAAGAATTTGGTTCTTTAAAAATTTCCTTAATTCAAGAAAACAAATACAAAATGAATTCTACGAATTTATCCAAGATAATAAAATTAATATTTCGTTCTTCAAATGGTTTGAGATATATTCCTCTCAAAACTCCATAAATTTTCCCTTCCTTAAAACAAAATCATCCACTATCGAGAACAGTGTAACAATGTTAACACATAACTCCGATAACAGTGGTACATCAGAAAAATTAGGAAAATCCCTCATCAACAATATGAATTGGGAACAACAACTCGTTCAAGGAATTCAAATAGCTCGCTCCAGGTTACAAATAATCTCTCGCCCGGATCTAGGAATAATCAAACCCCTAGCTCAATCCTCACATAATGCCGCTTCAATTTACGATTGGAACCTTGATGGAATGACTGAATACAATATCCTCAGTTTTCTCCAACAGATGACAATGACAGCAAATGCATACCAAACGCAAAAAGAAGTCCTTGATAAAACCTCTGCAGAACTGCTGATCGCAGGATTCTCAGGGCAATTAAAAGGATGGTGGGATCATTATCTCACTGACCAACAAAAAGAAAATATTCTAAATGCCATAAAAACTGATGAAGAAGGATTACCAATATTAACAGATCTAGGAGAACCTATACAAGATGCAGTATCAACATTGATACTGACAATATCTTTAAATTTCATAGGTGATTCTACACATCTTAAAAATAAAAATGCTGAATTACTTTCAAATTTAAAATGCAAAAAATTAAGCGATTTCCAATGGTATAAAAATACCTTCTTAACTAGAATAATGATTAGAGAAGACTCTGGTCAACCATTCTGGAAAGAAAAGTTCTTAGCCGGACTACCAAGCCTCTTGGGAGAAAATGTTAGGAATAAAATAAAAGAAAATTATGGAAAACAAATTATACCTTACGATGAGTTTACATACGGAGAATTAGTCCAGTATAACTCAACAAGAAGGATTAAAAATCACAGATCTAAAAATACAAAATCACCTCAAAAAGAATTAAAAAGAATTAAAAAGAACAAAATGTGAATTAGGAACATTTTGTAAACAATTCGGACCAACAACCATAGAAAATACCAAAAGCTGCGAGGGAAATTGTAGCTTTTCAATGGAAAAATCTTCCAAAAAATTAAAAGGTTACAAAATAATAATGATTATTATAAGAATCCTTATAAAAATAATCGTTATAAAAATAATAGAAACACAAGAACAAATTTCAATTCAAAATACAGAAACATAACTTGTTACAAATGTAATAAGAAATGACATACATCAAAATACTGTAGAATGAATAAAAAATTACAAGAATTAAATCTCGATGAAAATACTACAAAAAAAATATCTAATCTACTACTGGATTCCTCTGATTCAGAAGCAAATCAATCAGACCCTGACTATTTCTCTCTTTCATCAGAAGACAATAAACCCCTCCAAGTAGACGGATTACTCACGAGTAGTTCAACAGATAAACCTGAAAAGGTTAAAGGAAAACGAATATGTGTATTAACTAAAGATCAAAAATTTATGGTAGATATGATTAAACACATAGATACCCAACACCAAAAAAAATATCTGAATAAACTCCTTAAAACCTTTACCCCAGAAAAGGTTGAAACAAAAAATAATGTATTACCTTGTACTTCCAGAAAATACGATTTGACAAAAATCCTGGAAAAGGGTAAGAAAATTAAAGAAATAACAATTCACGAATTACAAAAACAAGTAATTCAAGTAAAATTAGAAGTAAAAGAATTAAAAGAAAAACAACAAAAAGATTCGGAATTAATTAAAATCATACTTTCGAACAAAGTAAAACAAAACTCCGTTCCAGAAGATAATGACTCATCTGATTCAGATGATCCCGAAAATAATAATCAAATAGAAAATCTAGAAGAAATCCCAGAAGATTTTCTAACAGTGTTAAGACAAATAACAACAAAGAAATATTTAATTAAAATAACATTAAAATTTTCAGACAAATTCAAAATAACAACTGTTGCCCTCTTTGACATACGAAAGCGGACTTAAACTGCATAAAAACTGGTATAATACCAGAAATATTCCTTAAAAAGACACAGGACTCGTTAGCAACTGCTAATAATTCTAAATTAGAAATTAATTACAAAACCAAGGCATCAATTATAAATGATGGAACTTCAATAACAACATCATTTGTCCTGGTAAAAGAAATTCACAATACCATAAGACTAGGAACACCATTTATGAATTTAATCACTCCTTATGAAGTGAGTAATAAATCAATATCCTTTAATTTCAAAAATAAAATGCTAAAATTCCAGTTCATGACAACACCGAAAACAAAAGATCTTAATCTTATAAAAACCTGTTCAATACAAAAGGAAAAATTATATTTACAGGAATTGAAAACCAATTTTGATATTATCAAATACCCTCTTCAAAATGAATTTACAAATCATGCATATTTTCAAAACCTTGCATCAAAATTAGTTTTCTCTAAATTAATATTTAATTTTTTTTTCCAGGAATCCTGGTCCGTGATTATTTCAAAATGTCCTATCATTGCCCGAATATCAGGTGTATAGCCTACAATCACAAAATATCGAGAAAAGATATGCGTGAATGTGGACAATACTGTATACAGGCAGTATGTGGATCCTTGCTCGTGAAGAGAAAAGAAGAAACACTTCCTCCTATAAATACCCCGACTACTACACCACAACAACATGAAGAAAATTCCATGGCACCCAAAAAACCCCAAAATACAAATACCAAACCAGTGAAAACAGAAAAAGAAAAATCCCCAGAAAAACCAATGTCCTGGTATGATGCAGTTATGATAGAAGAACGTGAAAATTCCAGCAGCACAAAATCTGTGCAAAAGAGACCAGCAAATACCTCACAGGAATTAACCGCTGAAAATATCTTTCAGCTCCTTACAAAATCACCAGAATTACAGAAGGCACTATGGCAACTGCAAATTCCGAAGGAAGAAATGATCCCGGAAAAATTAGAGGAAAAATCCTCTAGAATTGACACAAAAATCGAGAAAGGAGAATCTTCAAAAACCCTTTCTCAAAAAGAATTTTCAAATACCAAAATCGAGAAAGATGAACTTTCCAAAAACCTTTCTCAAAAACAATTTTCCAAAATCACCATGACGCCACAAGTACCTAAAAAATACTCTCCTGAATTTTTCGTAAAATCATTTTTTCAAAAAATTGTAACTCTCGAAAAAAGATACTTTGATAAGGAACCTTTTTTGGCACTACAAAATTATTTTGGACCAAAATGGTTTTATAAATCATGGGACGATTTAAAAACCCCATACTTTTACCAGGCTATCCTTGACGTAACAGGATCGGCCACAACAAAAAATAATTTTTTCAATAATAATCCAGATCCCTCTTATTCGATCTGCAAAATACTCCGAGTAATTGCTCCAATTCATTGGGGAAATGACTTGTCAAAATTGATAAATTTTCCAAATTCACACAAAAAAGAGCCATTTTTGATATTCCCTTTAATTACTGGGACTACCAACAAGCTTGGTTTAATTCCTTTTTAATTCAAAATTATCGCATACTTGGCTTTTCCATTTTGATACTTCATGTGATGCTTCGCAATTTCCTACTTGGTGGAATTCATGGTGGGAACAATTCGGATCTACACTTGAGATACTAAAACCTGAAATTATTAAATCTTTTAGTCTCTTCAAATCCCAATTTACTCCCACAGAAGAAGAAAAAAGATTTACACCATTGCACCTTTTCCACACAAAATTCCATCTACCATGGGTGTTCACATGGTTCGTAGATTATTCAGATGACAAAATTCCAGTCATCCGGCGAGATTTAAAATTCGATGGTGACGCTTTAAAATACCAAGGAGTCTCTCACCACCAAATGTTCAACAATGGCTAGACAATAATAAAGCAATTCCATTGCCGGCACCTCCACAGAAACCACAGACGCCATTTCAGACAAAGGAACACACCTAATTCCTTTCCCAAAAATCCCAGATGGCTTCCATGCTGGCTGCAGCAAAAACCCCGGAAGAGATACAGGCAATATTCCAAAAATTTGCACCATCCTCATCCAAAAAGAGCTCTTCAGATGATGAGGAAGAACCCGAAATTGAAAATGCAAATATCCCTATTTTTGGCAACAGTGGATTCTAGATCTTTGCCAAATTACCAAAAATCCCGAGGAATAATTGTGAATTGACCAAATTCCTAAGAATAATCGATTTAATTGACAAAGAAATCTCAAGGTGCCAAATAGTGAAAGGAAGTCGAGAAGAAGACAAATTCACTGAGGTCATGCATGACCTCACACAGCACCCGGATGAATAGTTAATTTACTAAAATATCCCTGTAATAGTGAATTCCCACTTTGTAATTCTCTTATAAAAAGAGAACCCCTCTCCCTTAGTTTCACAAGTTATTTTTTCTGATAGTTTCTCTCTCTAGTATAGAATTCTCTTCCTTTTCTCTAGAAGTTGAAGATCATCAAAGTTCTTCCCCTTAGTGGGGTAATTTACCCAGAAAATTCCTAATTATCCAAGTTCATAAGACCTCGGGGAGTCTATGAACTAATATTCCGTTCCTTACCCGATAATTTACCCAGAAATTATCAAATTTACATGATTCAGTTCATCCACTGATTCATAACAGAAATTATCCAATTTACCCAGAAAATTTCCAATTGACATGATTCAGTTCATCCACTGATTCATAACGAAATTATCCGTTACAAAATTATCCTCTTTGTAAGTACTTTAAATTATCCAATTAAAAATGCAATTATTGATAAAGTTTTATTGTCAATTATATATTTTCGACTTAAACGGATAACCAACCATTGATTGATGAAATAGCTAAGCCTAGTAATAACTGAAAATTAAGAGGACCAATTTTTCATATTTGGCTGAAGAATTGTTCTAGTAGTCGGAATATACTTTGACAATTATCTAAACACTTTCTTACCCAATCAAATATAATTGGTCCCCTTTTTCATTTACTGGTAACCTAGGGATTCATAATTCATTGTCCTCCGTTCTTTACTCTTTAGTCTCATTATTTCTATATTGACAAGGTTCATGAAAGAAGACTAAGAGAAGTCTATTTATTGAAAAGGATTTAAATTATATATATTAACTTAAAGTATAAAGAACTTTATATTATTGGCATAATTTAATATGTTATATCAGGTTGTCTGCTTTATTTTCGAGGTGTCAGTTCATATGAAAAAATATAATTTATGTCGGCATTGATGGTGGGTTGTAAGTTACTTACTATAGCTATTTTAATAAGATTGGTAACTTTCTGAAAGCCATATTGGATTTATGTATATGGACTCTTGAAAACATACAAAATACTGAGAGAGGTACCGAATATAATCTTGCAAATGGAGTTGTATTCATAGATTCTTCTTGCAATAAAAAGCCAAATGACTAATTAGCTTATTTTGATTAATATCGGAACTTAATAAATGATGTATACTTTCAATTTCCACTTGAAAATGACCCCATAATTGAATGAACCCTCCTTTAAAATATTAATTATAAAATTAATTTAACTAAATTATCTTTATTTAACTTTTTATACATACCACATTAATCCCTCGATAAATATTAATATAAGAGAAACAATGAAAAAAGAGAATAATCATTTATCTCCTACTCCATCCGTCTCATATTACTTATCCATTTTTACCTTTATATATCCTTTAAGAATTCATAAATAAAACTTATATTTTAGTACTTTGCTTTTATTTCTCTCTAATAAATTACGTTCTAATCAATATTAATTATTTTAAAAATCACTTAATATTAAGGGTAGAATGAGAAAGATGAAATTAATTCTATCTTAATTTTGTAAATTGATAAATAATTTGAGACATATATTTTTGACAACGTGGACAACAAATTTGAGACCGGGCACTATTTTATAAAATAATAAACATTTTGGTGCAACTATATTTAGTAAAAAAGAAAGAGTAAGAAGCTAAGGTAGATTAAAATAGAAACCTATTAGAAAAAACATACTTTCTAATTCAACTTAAACGACGACACCATATTATAAAACGGATTATTTTTGTTCTTTCCACAAAATAAAGTTACAGAAATACAACATCTTCATCTTTAACATTTCTTCATCTGTACTTCACCATCGACTAAATTGCCCTTGTAGAACAACAACGTCCAATTTTATCATAATTCACCATTACCTCCACGAGACATTGCTTCAGCAACGGAGGCTAATTTCTGTAAATTCAACTTCACGACAGTATCAGCGAAAAGACGCGTGTCTTCTTCAGTATTCCCTTCAGGCACATCAACAACGTACGATTCCAAAACAACGGTCCAGATTTTCCCATCACGTTCAAATCCATGTACACTAGTAACAGACCGATAATTCCTCAACCTATGTTCACCACCAATAATACTAAAACCCGTAACATACTTTACATCATCCAATATGTCAAGCCTTTCAGTACTTGTATTCGCAGGTAAACCCGAGATAACGGTAACATAGCGCGTGGAACCCACGACTGTAGAGAAGTTATCGTTAACGGAACAGCTTTTGATGAAGTGTTTGTATATTTGTGGTTTTTCGAAACGGCGTACGATGGACCAGACTACGTGTGGGGGCGCGTTGATGTGTTGTGCGAGTAGGGAAGATGATTGGGCTGAGTTGACTTGGTAAGTGTGGTACTCGGTTATGCTTGGTTTTAGGTTATCGGATTCTTGTGGTGTCAAACCGGGTGGAAGGGTTAACTGATGGGTCGTGTTTGGTGATTCTTCTGGTTGTTGATGAACGTGGGTCGTTGAGCTCTCATATTGCTCCATTGAGTAAAGACAGAGAGAGATAGGAAAAGAGTAGATTATATTTTTTGTTTATATTGGTGAGGCATTTATGGAAAAGAGAAAGGCAAGCAAAATGGGGAAAAAAAGTAGAGCGTTATTTTCCGGGGTAAGTTTTTTTTATTTTTTTTTATGCCCAACTCGCTAGTACTGATACTAGGCTTTGAGAATAACACCTGGCCCTTCAAAGACTATTACTGCAGTAAATCGCGATATGCTCCAGTGTGGAGCGCATAATGATCGTTATCGAGGTTAATCCCCTCTATGTGCTTGTCGGGGATCAAACCCACGTTGCGCAGGCCCGCGCGCCTTATAGTGCCCAGACGTTACCACTGGACTATGTCCCGGGGGACGGGGTAAGTTTTATTCTTATTTCAATAAGTGAATAATGAAAAAGATGCATGAAAAGATAATCCATCCGTCTCAATTTATATTACACGTTTTTATTTTTAGTCAATCACAAAAAGAATTATATAATTCTTTATTTGACAATAATTTAACTTTAAACTTTAAATTCCACACAAATATTTTTGGCTTGTTTAAAACTACAAGATTCAAAAGTCCTTATTTAATTCTTAAATTTCATGTCTTGTCAAACTATATCATATAAATTGATACAAAAAAAATATAATTATTGAAGTGTGTGATTAAATGGTTAAATAATTTAAGAGAGCACCATTTCTTTTAATTATAATATATGACACATCTCTCATGTGTCGGCTTGATTCCTTTTCATAAGACATACATGTGAAAATTCTTTCTTTTTGTAATAGGTGGCGGTAGGCAGCGGTGGAATTAGAATTTTCACTAAAAAAAAAATATAAAGAGTTAAACCGATGACGAAGTCAAGAACAATTAATACTACTCTTTATAAATATTTAATTTTATATATACAATATAATTTTTCATCGAATTCTACGAGGGTTGAACTAAAGACCTCTGTCATACTCTGATAGGAGTATTATATTAATCTGTATGATTATCTCATCAACAATTGGCTTTCATATGACAGTGCAATTCCTCTAATATGCTACAAAGGGCAAATAAAAGCACTAAGTTAAAGAAGTTTTAAATATTAAAAACTGATAAGTATTATAAATTATTTTGTCAAGTTATATTTTGGATGTATTATTAATATTTATATAATTAGAAGTGTAAATTGTACTACTTAATTTAAAGTGATAAATACAACTTACACTTGAATGTTGTATGGTAGTTTGTATCTTAGTTGTGCCAAATTGTATATTGTAGATTGAGAGACAAAATTCTTCTATAAATAAGGAGTTTTGCCTTCTCATTTACAACATCAAGAACAAGTGATAATACAATCTCTCCCTCCTCTCTACAAAGTTATTGCTTTGCTTCTATTAATTTTTTATAATTCTATAATTTCATAACACGTTATAGCAGCACGACATTCTAATTAATTAAAAAATTGGATAGTACTGTAAAATTGTCCGCTACATGATCATCCCAAATGTATTATTTGTTTTATTAAGTACTTATCTTTGTTCTTAAACTATTGTGACGGATCATTTTAGATTTGAGCGGAGAAACACTTAAGTGAAAAATATGCATCTTAAGATAAAGATGCACATCGATACATATGGATAGCGATAAAATGGATGGCCCAATACATACAAGGAATATAATGCATGTAAGTTTATGTTTTGTTTTAAATTTATTTTAGAAGGCTCATTATGATAGTGATAAGGATTGCTCACAAGCCTGTCTTTGGGCACTGTGAGGTGTCTTCTTCTACAGAAGTCTCAAAAATGAAAAATTTGTGTTCTTTTTTCATTTTTTTATTAAGAAGATACCAAAATTTCTTCAGAAAATCTCATAATTCGCAGTGTCTTAGTCAACGGGCGACCCACTTTTACGAATTAAAATAGAACTTCCAAAATATTTGAGACGGTCCTGCTCACCAGGAATATATATGGCTATCACGAGTTTGCTACTAATGGAACATTTGTTGGGTCCGTATGATCTGAGGAACCTAATTGGTTCAGAATCATTTATGCCTCAAAGTTATTCTCAAAGAACAATATTATTAAGAGGGATTATGATATTATTTTTTATATCTAAGGCTAAGAAAGAAAGTTGCAAGAATATATGATCACTAGAATTGATAATATTTTCTAAGTCTTATTATGATAAATTCATGTATATCTCCACCAGAAGTGGTAATATTTTCAAAACTGTAGCAACATCCATGTCAAATTTTTTTTAAAATATGCTAGGATTCTATAGGCATCGGCAACATTTTTGAAGAGCCTGATCAACCTATGTATAAGTATTCCAGTGCATGATGATGTAGGATTAATATTTCTCCATTTCAATTATGTATCGGTTCTTGATCCTGGGGCAAATTTAGTGAATAGACTACAGATTCATCTGAACCCAATTATAACTTTGGTTTAGATCCCTATATACAGTTTAAAGGACAAATAAGTATGAATAATATATTACGAGCCCAAAACTAGATAGGATGTGATGGAATTCCGAACCTGAACCATAAAGTTCAATCCCGCATCGGCCTCTGTCTTGTTTAGTTCAATTTTGTTATCAGACTTCCAAGAAACATACTACTATGAAAGCCAACTGTGGGGTTCCGCCGTTCCGGCCCATACACATATTTGAAGAATTGGTACACCATCTTTGAAAAATTGACACTCTTCATCCTATAAATAGGGAGCCCACAATCAATTTAAAACACACAAAAATATAGAGAGAAAAGAAGAGTGAGGCATCATACAAGAAATAATTTGTGAGGAACACTAAAGAGTATGAGCAATATTTTAGTGAGGTAGAAATATCAAAAGAGGCTCCTCTCGGCATGTGTTTTTTTGCTTATTCAGAAGGGTTTTCATGTAAAATTCTCGGTATCATTATTGCTTTTATGTTATTCTTGCTAATATACAATGTGGATATTATTTCAGAGTGTGGATATTATTTTTGGATATGTGCGGTAATTAAAGTGCCCAATATATATTTCCGTTGATCATTTACATGAAAGTAAAATTTACTGATCAATTCTCAACACAATCAAGACTCTGAAAATGTAACACACTCTGGGAACAGTTTTCATGTGTTCATTTTTCTGCAGCAAGAATAAAAGAAAAAGTAATCAATCACAGGCTTGACTACAAACTTCGCAGTTGACAACTACTTAATGTTGATTTAATTTGGTTAATATGATACATGTTAGATTTTGCTTATTTACATACTGATGAATGAGACAAAGTGAAGAAGAAGAAGTGAAGAAGAAAAGAAGGGAGGAAGAACAAATATCGAGATAGAGAGGTGAGAGAGAAAGAAATATGTATTGCGTAAATGAATGAATGGAGTAGTTACAATGTAATATACAAAGTATATATATACACCACATATACTCCTAATCTCTTAACTACCAATTTATCAACTAATAACAAACTAACTACTTTATAACATAATTAACTAACTTCTAACAACTTTCCAACTAATTCTAACTACCATAACTATCAAATTATGACACATGTGTATTTGTAGTTAATTCTTCCACACACACCTCTTCCCCCCTCCCCTCCTCAAGCTAGGGGATATGAAGACATTCTTCATCCCTAGCTTGAAAAGCAAGTGAGAATGTTGAGCAATGCTAAGACCCTTTGTAAGAAGATCAACAGGCTGTTCAGCAGAGACCAAGCAAGTGATATGTACAAGGCCATCTTTATCTTTCTCTCGAATAAAATGGAAATCGATGTCGATATGCTTGGTATGCTCATGAAAAATAGGATTAGCGGCAATCTGTATGGAAGACTTGCTGTCCGAGAAGATAGATAGAGGCAACTGAATCGAGACTCTCAATTTTGTAAACAATCTGGTAAAGTCAAACAACCTCAGCTACTGAAGCAACAAGTGCTCGATATTCAGCCTCAGCTGAACTTTTGGAAATAGTAGTCTGTTTCTTAGATTTCTATGAAATGAAAGAGTGTTCAAATAATACCAAGTAACCAGTGATGCACCTTCGGAGTCGAGGCAAGAACCCCAACAAGATCACTGAAGACTGCGGTAGAGGTCAGAGATGGAGAAGAATACCCGACCTTGGAGCACTTTTAATGTACCTCACCAACCTCAATCCAGCTTCAAAGTGAGAATGCTTGGGATTCTGCATAAATTGACTTAGATATTGGATAGCAAATACAATGTCAGGTCTAGTATTAGTAAGATATAGAAGCCTCCCAACAAGCCTTCTATACATACTAGGATCTGACAATAAAGAATCCTGAGAGATTGGTTTAACTGTAGAGTCATGGGAGGAGGATTGAGAAGTAAGAAATGTATCATATTCAACAGTAGTGAATTTTTGATTCGCCTCCATAGGTGAGAGCACAGGTTTAGCCCCTGCTAAGCTTAAGTCAGAAATCAGCTCCAGATCATACTTTCTCTGGTACATAAGTATTCCTTGCGAGCTTCGAGCAAATTTAATACCAAGAAAATATTTGAGCTCTCCTAAATCTTTGATTTTGAAAGCAGTTTGTAGTGCCTGTTTGGTGGATTGAATAAGTGCTCGATCATTGCCAGTGATCAGCAAATCATCAACATACATCAAAACTACCACAAGTTTGTCCTCCTGCTGTTTAATGAACAACGAGTAATCCGTGTTACTTTGATGAAAACCTGAAGAAGTTAAGGCTGAAGTTAGCTTAATGTTCCACTGTCGAGAAGCATGTTTTACCCATATAAGGATTTGAGCAGCTTGCACACTTTAGGTTGTCCTCCTGAGGTGTTGAATCCTTCTGGTATCTTCATAAAGACTTCTTCATATAAGTCCCCTTGCAAGAATGCATTATAGACATCCATTTGGTAAATGACCCAATGCTTAGCAGCTGCCACAACTATGACAGTCCTGACATTAGTCATCTTAACCACATGAGAGAATGTCTCATGATAATCCAACCTCTCCTTTTGATTGTATCCCTTTGCCACTAGTCTAGCCTTGAATCTTTCAACTTCTCTTGTTGCCTTATACTTGATCTCTTACACCCATCTGCAGCCAATAGCCTTCTTGTTAGGTGGAAGATGGACCAGCTTCCAAGTTTCGTTGTCCTTCAATGCTTTAATTTCATCCTTCCTTGCAGCAACCTACCTGTCATCCTTGACTGCTTCTGAATAAGTCTGTGGCTCAGCATCCAGAGACATCTGTGTAAAAAAGGCTTGGTACTTGGAAGATAATCCAGTATAATCCATCCCATCTGATATGGAATATAAACAATTACTGGACCCTTGTTGAGTGATGTAATCTTTATGCCAGATGAGAGGTCTACTAGCTCTTGATGACCTCCTGGTGTCTGATGTGTGTTCTGGTGCATTGTGATGATATGAGATTCCAGAAACATCACTGTGAACACTAATTGCTGGATCACCATTGCCTCCATTAGCTGCCACTTCATCTTGTAATATGCTTAAGTCATGCTGTGGGATCTCAACTCCATATGAATAAACTAGGTCATCATAATTAAAATGATCCTTTGATTGAATGGAGATCTATCTGCTTCAATATTTTGGAAAGGAAATATTGTTTCCATGAAGGTCACATCCCTGCTAATGAAATTCAACAAAGTGGAAAAGGAAAGCATCAAGAGCTCGTATGCTGATGCTCTCGTAATCTCTATCCAAATATTTCAATTTAACATTAAGCGTGCGCTTGTGTTAACCATATATCACTGTGAATGTTATGTGATTCCGCATAATCAAAGAGATGCAGCTGACCGGAAAAATAGTCTCTGTAACACCTCATACCTTTAAACTAATTGTTCATAATCCACGAGTGTATGAAACTAAAACGAAGAGTTTAAGTTAAAAAACTAGATTCAGTTCATCAGACTAGAACATTGACGCTGCATTGTACGTATTTAAAATGTTTTACGGCCTGTCAAAGTAAACTATCAATTTTACTTTTTGAAATTGATGGACTGATGATCAATTCTATGGACCGTCAAATTATTGATGGCCCGTTAGCTTTCTCGGTCTCTAAATTCCAAAAGTCACAACTCTTTGAAAATTTTAGAAAAATAATAGTACGGTCCATCTTATGGACCGTCAAACTAGTGACAGACTGTCAATCTAGATAATTAAAATATTGATGGCCCAGACTTAGACCGTCAAAGATACGACGGACCGTCAAATGAACCTTCAAACCTCTAGCAAATAGTACAAATACACAGACTTAGTTTCAGAATTAGTTTTTCATATTCCCATGCTCTAAAACGAATGTTCTCTCTTCCCAAACATCTCCTACACTAAGGTAAGTCCTTTCCATTTATTTTTATGTTATTCTAACATAGTATAATCAATTCCTAAGTGAATTACATTACTCTTAACCTAGGATTTTCAAGATAAACCCAATTTAAGGTTTCAAGATGTAATCTTTGGAGTTCTTCTTCAAAATCAGGATTTTTAATACAAGTTTGGAAGCAAGTCAGGTATGTAAAATTTCTATCCAAGTTTGGGAATATCCATCTTCTTCCTCGTGCCACGTTGTTCCTCATAACCATAAAATTCCATAACTTAGGGTTTTACCCTATTCTCATGATAACCATAATTACATGTAATATTATATATTATGTCTATATTATCGTCCATCAATTGTATTCATGATAGGTCATTATGGTTGTCATGATTCTGTCCCTAATCCATGAACCCATGCTTTGAATTTCATGAGTTTTTAATTATCAAGTCATGAATTATTATTGCTTAACCTATGCAATTATGCATATTTTCTCACAAGATATATGTTATGTATTATGTTTATGTTACAGTATCTCAGATCATGTTTACAAGCTATTTCGTGAAATAAATGGGTTTTCAAGCCAACTATTTTCAAGTACATATTTTGGGAGTTGCACAAATTATCGAGAAGGCTTAGATAGCCTGAAACTACGTATGCCAATGTATGATAAGGGTCGCTCAATCAGAGGACGATACCTTCAAATTATTATTGAATCCATCATGTTCATATCTCGTACTCTGGCAAAATACGAGATGACTTAGCTGATCGGGCAGAGATCATACTCCACATTTATGCGTGGTGGTTCATGTTATTTTTGTTAATGTTATCCCCCATATATATATATATATAAAGATATATAGTTTTCATACTTTACTCATGTTATTATACTCATGATCGTGTTTATGTTTCAGTTTCATATTTCTCTTATATTATGTGCTGCTTATTTCATTCAGTTACTTTACATACAGTACAATTCAAATGTACTAACGTCCCTTTGCATGAGGCCTATACTTCATGGTGCAGGTGCTGAATTTCAGGGAGACGGATCAGCTCAGTAGGATTGCTTCGGTATCAGTTATCTGGTGAGCCTTATCTCATTTGGGATATCAGTTTAATTATCTATGATTATGCATTATTAGTAGAGGTATGTCAAGGCTTTGTCACGATGAAGCTTTTCTGCACTCATATTCGAGGTTTCATGACTAGTCGATTGGATTTTCGACTTATTGTTACACCAGAACTTGCGACACGTAAGTGAGGACGTGACTAAGAATATAGGATTAGAAAGTTGGAAAGAAAGTGTAGTTACATTTCGATTTAGAGCAATTGTAGTCACGACGAACGTGACGCCGTAATTTCTTCACGAGGGTTCGAATTCATTCCAAATTTGAGATATGAGATATGAGATATGAGATTAGTATATGATTACGAAGGGTTAGGTCTAATAATATAGGGCCCGTCAAAAATTTCACAATTTCGCGGGACCCTCCGAAAAATTAGATATTTTCCAAGTCTTGAGATATTTTTTTTTGTGAAGACTTATTTGGACCTATGGGATGGTGACATGTGTCCCCTCCACTTGTCATTACACTTGGCTATATATGACAAGTCTTTCAAGACTTATTCATTTCACAAATATCTCACAACTTTGCGAATTATCTTCTCTCCATTTTCTCTCCCAATTTCGAGATTTCCTAAGACCAAATGTGAAGATTAAGAGTTGCAAATCCTCCTAGATTAAGCACCTTGATTAGGTGCTAAGCCAAGATTAACTCTCCAAATGTTCTAGCCAAGGTGTTGGCCGAAACTTTCCAAGCAAAACCCTAAGTTTTATCAACTTTTTGGAAGTAAAATACAAAGAGAAGTTAGTTATAAGATTGTGGTAGTTATATATATATGATTGGAACTTGAAGAAGTGGTGCAAAAGGAAAACTGCGGGCCAAATATTCTACGGAATGTTTTAGCGTTTTTGGGCTACTTTTGAGGTAAGAAACCTTCTTCCTTTGAAGTAATTAGTTATTACTCATTGTTATGCTTAGTAGATGAACTTGTATTAAGGAATATATGGAAAATAAGGTGTGTATGCCCTACTTTGGAAGTTGAGGCCGAGAGCAACATTTTCGGGTCGTTGGATTCGTTGATTTTTATTGTCGTTATCTACACCTATAGCATGTTAAAATGAAGTAGTCCTATTATTATAAGTTGTTATGGATTGTATATAAGTGTTGCAACTTGAATTGGATTAAAAGGAATTGTGGAAAAGGGCTTTGGATATGTAGTTGTTGTTGGCCGAGAATGAGCTAGAAATAGTTGGATAATTTGGGCAGTTTTGGGACTGTTTTAGACGTGTATATTTGCTGGAAATTTAGTAGCCTTATTGCATGTTTAATGTAGTAGATTGTTAATGACAGTCTTGAAGGAATAAGGGTAAAAAATGCTTCATATTATACCCTTAAAGTTGATTAATATGTGGACTGTTTTAATATGATTGTGGGGCAGAATTTTACACGTCAAGTTAGGCGTGTAATCCCCTTTGGTTGTTGCCTTGTTGTGCCCTTAAGTGTGGCTTGTTTGTTGTTGAATTCGGACCTTGAAAAAGGTGAAAAAGTACATATAAACAGGGGAAGTGCTGCCCAATTTTCTGTAGAATAAGAGACCCTTTACTTGGTATTAATATACCTTAGAAAGCATGAAGTTGATAGAAGTGTGTCGCGCCCTTTTTCGACCGCGACATTTTTATTTTCTAAACTCCTGCTTAAATAACAAAAAGGTTAGAAAATAAAAATAAATAAATAGTCAAAAATACTTAAAATGTTAAAAGGATGCTAAAAGTTTTAAAAAGGTGCTAAGGGATTAATTTTAAAAGTAAAGGGGTGCTAAATATTAAATGCTAAAAGTGCAAAAATGCTAAGGTTTAGAAAGGGGTTGCTAGAATGCTAAAGGGTTCGCGGGAGTCGCCACCTAATTAATTGGGTGAATTAGGACACCTAAATGTTTAACTAGTTTAAAGTAAACATTAACTCCACTTAATGGTCTGCTAAACTTAGTGAGATTCTGGGTAAGGGTTCTTTATTAATCTAGAGGGAAGGGTTTAGGCACCCTCTAAGATCCGCTAACTTGCGGTTGTCCTGCCAAACCTAGGGTAATTATTATGTTTAAGAAATGCAAAATAAAAGCTCTTCCTGCTTAATAAAATGTTAAAGATGTTAAAATGTTTAAAAGGTGCTTAAAGTATAAAAGGGCAAAAGGTGTTATAAATAACTAAAAGAGCCAAATGCTGAAAGTTTTGAAAATGCTTAAAATACTAAAGGTTGCTAAAGGTTTTAAATGATAGAAGGGTGCTAAAGGTGCTAAGAGGTGCTTAAAAGTGCTAAATGCTAAAGTGCCGAATAATTAATAAAATGTTAGGAAATAAATGCTAGCACGTTAAAATGTTTAAAAGGTGTTTAAAGTATTGAAAGGGGAAAAGGTGCTATATGCTAAAGTACAAAGAATGCTAGGGAGGTGCTAGAATGTTACTAAAGTTTAAAGAGGGGCTGAGAATGCAAAAATGTTAAGATGCTAGAAAGTGCTGAATGCTAAGGTGTTTTATAGACTAATTAGGTTTGGTTATTTACGAACTAATTGTGTATACTGCTAGCTAAATTAATCTTGCCTAACCTGCGTACAGTATTATATAAGAGATGCTTTAAGACGATTCTTGAGGGTTTAGGAAGAAACCTGTTATGGATTTTAATAAACAAAATGTTGGTTTTATGATGCGAGTTGAATCCTTTAAATTATTTTTGCAGAATTTAGACATGCTTAACAATCCTAAGAGACAAATAAAGTAGAAGTGTATTCCTAAATGTAAATTACCTCCCGTCTCATATGTTCAAAGGCTAATTGCTAGAAGTTCTCCTATTAATTACAAAGTTAGAAAAATAATTTGCAATAAACAAATAAGGCATAAATGAGGTAATGAGGTTAAGGGAATAAAGGAGTTGAAACGGATGACAACGTCATCTTGTCCTATTTTTTGTTTAAGGATTTCTGAAGCTGGAATGTGAATGCGGATGCACATAGACGCGGGTTGCCATTTGAAGTAGCTCGTGATGAGTCTCGCAGTGAGACTCTTCGTTTTGCTCCGATGCATTTCATGTAAAAATAAGGAAAGATAAGGATTAGTACGAGCCCAATTAAATAACGAATAAGCACTTGACACATAGTTTATATTTGAGCAAGCAAGCATGTAAAGACCAACAGAGGCAATATCAGATGGGAAATAGCTGCCAGCAGGTGGTAGAAAGAAATAGGGATGGGCAGGTATGCAGCCAACACACAGATAAGAGGAAAAAGATAACAGGCCGGCCCAAAATGCATGCAGACATGTTCAAAACCAAACCAACATAATAGACACAGCAGTAGAGCAAAGAGTAGGAAATAAAATGGCATCTGAACTTATACATATAAGAAAATATAGTTAAATAATTCATGAAAGCTATATGTTATTGGACCTGGGTCTAATCGGCTAGGGCTGAAATGTATTGGACTTACTATTTGGTTTAACAATGGTGATGGGCTCGGCAGAATGCAAAAGGAGAAAAGAAGGGAGAATAAATATACTAGTTAAAGGATATCTAAACTCATCTGTGCAAACTAAAATATACTAGCGAGAGTAGGTTAATTCCAACTATTTCATTGGCTCAATTTAACACAGTGAAGTAGGAAAAGGACGAGCAAAGGGGTGGGCTCAAAATATTGAGAGAATGCAAAGCAAATAAACAAGATAACAAAGAATGAGCTAAGCCCATAAATATCCTAGGATGGCAAATAGGGATGACATGCTAAATGACGGTACTACCTACAATATATTATATCACATATCTCAGGCTCATATATATCCAAACATAAGCACAAGATACAAGAATTTATAGCTTAAAGAGAAAAAAATGCAACTTGATTAACTACAAGCACTGTTTCATTAACAAATAACAAGGCCAAGCACAAACATTTTACCAAACAATCTAACATGACTGAATCTATATTGATTATCTAGGGGACTTAGTGGTTTCCGAACTCAAGAGATATACAAGATATGTGCTAGTAATCAGGCAACCTTCTTTGACAAAGCAGTTGTATATCAAGCAACAACAAACTCATCATGTTAAGATATGATACACACATACCTTAACCAAATGGCAATAAAACATTATAGGCATATGCAAACAGGTTCAAGGTCTCATATATAGCTAAGTGTTCAAACAAGTGATCTAATCATACCGAATAGGGATGCAGGAAAAAGATTCATTTAGCACTTAAGCATATAAGCATACCATAACTACTTCGGCTCCCATACTTCTTTTGAGTTCGAAACATGGCATAGATAAATTACTTAAATAGACTTCCAGTTGTCTTAAATAGAGGCAAAGCAGGGCTGAGAGCTAATGTTATCCTAAACATGTGATTCTGAGCATGGAATGAGATTCATATGGTATGGGAATGACCCAAGAGATACACAGATTTGAGAAAAAGAAATCTAGTTAACAGATATATCATGCATTAGAAAAACAAGTAACTTGCACCTTGACAACAGATAGAGACACCAGGACTATAAGTAAAGAACAAAAACAGGACATTAAAATGGGAAGGGCCTGGACAGTGGCGATAATGCCCTCGATTGACACAGGCAGCGCTTAACTTTGTGCCTACTACTAATGGCACAAATCATTATTGAACCAATATTAAGAGTAACAAAACATATATACGATAATGGGGAAGTAAGCCTAACATCGCATGTTCAAGTATTGATGACTAGCAAAACCGGCGGGCAAGTCGCCAAACCATACCAAATCGAAAGAACTTTACTACTCCGATATCATGTTCTGTTAAGCGAGTGATTACAGTAAGCGTGAATCCATTTCATGATTTTAATAAACGACAACAAACTTAGGCTAACCGAAACTGATTAACATAACATAATATTTAGGCATAGCGACACGACAAGACTGAGTTTAACAGGATTAACCAACATAGAATACAACAAATGCATAAGGGGACATAGGATATATGACTCAACGTATTTAGGCATCAATAGTCCAGCGGACAGATTAACAAATAATTTTAACGATGGCCAGCATCATCTTCATGCATCAATGAACACAAATATGAATGAACCAATACATGTTTAGTCATAAAAGAGACACACAACAATGAAAATGGACTGAGAAGAATTCGGTTTTACCTTCTCCGGGCAGCGACCCGGGGCAGCGTATCAAGTCGTCGGTCCACTCGACGGGTTTTGGGTTTTGCAATGCGAAAAAAAGATAAGGTTATTTGCTGATTTTTTGGCTAGAATCGAAAGAAAGGGGTTTCGAAGTTCCTGTTCTTGCGATGCTAATCGTCTGGATGCTGAGACCCTAACTCCCTGATGCTTTCTTCACTGCGCTCTGTCGTGTTGTGCTCTGTCGTGCTGTGCTCTGCCGTCTGTGATATCGTTTGTGCACCACGATATGACGCCTTTCTTCTCCCTGAGCTCTCTCGTCTTGTCCCTGAATCCCTCAATCGATTGGGTTCTTAACTGCCGCTAAGGGGGGATGTATCAAACCGATGATTGCTGCCCTCCTATGCCTATTGCATGTGCTTTATATAGCCCTCGTTTGGGTTCTAAGTTTGGTAAGCTCTTAGGGCTGATTTGGTGCGATTTCGTGCTGATTTCGTATTGATTCTTGCTGTTTTATTTTTGGACGAATCTTGGTATTAATGATTTGTTAAGGTAATACTTGATGCGGTTCTTGGAGATGGTAAAGGAAAGTCGCCGGATTTTCTACCCTAAAAATCCGGCGAGATTCGTGGGTAAATGTAGAGGAGCCTGCGGCGGCTGAAAGGTTTCCTTTAGGTTTTCTTTTCTTGATGCGTTTATGAAGATGAACGATGGGTAAAGTGAAAGGCTGGGGGGCTTATGGACTGCTGGTAATAGGGCGGATGTTCAAGGGCTGAAGACGTGGTAGGCGACGTAGAGGGAGCCAATGGTCTTTGGTAAAGGGTTTGGGCTGGGTTGGTTAATTAGGTATTTAATTAAGTGTTAGTTTTAGGTGCTATTTAATTAGTCAATTATTTAGGTGCTAAATTAGTCTAATTATTTAGGTGCTAAATTAGTCTAATTATTGAGATAAAAATAAAGACGGACGCGCTACTTAGTTAATGCTTAATACTTTAGAATGCGGCGCTATTATTTAAATTTTATTATTATGCATTATTGCGAAGTTAAATTAAAAATGAATTGAGTTTAGATTAAATTATTTAAATGCTAAATGCAAGTATGATATTTAAGAATCGTTTAAAGTTTTTTATAAATGCGACGCTATTAAATGCATGTATTAGATTAAATTGATTTTAAAATACAAATGATTATGAAATTCTCTGGCGTATTAATAAATGCGGCTATGCTATTTGACACGACGTCATTGCTAAATTATTTATTTATGTACTTATTATTAATTAAGAATAATGACAGGGTTTAAAATTAATTAATGCGGGTGCGGGACTCTAAGTGCTTAAAACTCTACGTAAGATGCGATGCCATTATTAAATTGTTTATTTATGCCTGTATTTATGTTTTATCGCTGCATTTTATTATAAAAAATCATAAAAATTGTTTTACACAATTAGTCTAATTTTATAGCTAATGACTGGACGGGAGGGTCAAAATTGGGTGTCAACAAAGTGTTATTGTATCTATAGGTTGAAGTACTACATTGAGACGTATACTAGTTATCAAGTTGGAATAAGCGGATAAGGTATGTGAACTATCTTTCTTCTTTGGCATGATTGTTATGAGAAATGAGTGTACGGTGTACGTACATAGCTCTATGAGATTATAATCCTACATGATACATGATATATTCACTTGCTAGTTCTTTGGGTTTCTAAGGTAGAAGTTTCTTTTTAATTTGATTTACTTGAAAGTCATGAGGCTTGATTTAGTTTGAAAGTTAAGAGACTTGATTTATTTTGAAAGTTATGAGACTTGATTTATTTTGAAAGTTAAGAGACTTGAGTTATTTTGAAAGTTAAGAGACTTGAGTTATTTTGAAAGTTATGAGACTTGATTTACTTGAAAGCTATGTGACTTGATTAGATGAAGTATAAGAGACTTGATTTATATAAAGTATAAATGACTTGAGTTTAAAAGTGTAGTAACTTGATTTTAAAAAGGAAGGCGTGGTATTGTCTTGGTTTATTTAAAAAGGAAGACATGGTATTGTCTTGGTTTATTTAAAAAGAAAGGCATGATATTGCCTTGGTATTTCTAAAAGGACGGCATGGTATTGCCTTGGTATTTCTAAAAAGGAAGGCACGGTATTGCCTTGGTTGGAAAAGTATAGGTTACTTGATTTGAAAGAATAAGTAAAGCGTAAGTTTACTTGAGTTTAAAAGTGAAAGTACCTTGATTTCCTAAATGACGTTTTAAAGTGATACATGATATCTAGCGTCTTGATTGTCCAAATGAGGATCTAAAATGAAAGTTTATTTTAAAGATTTTATTAAAAGTCCAAAAGATGTTTTAAATTGCACATGATTGATCATGATAGCTATTTGTGCATATGTTACTGTCCGTGAACTTGTATTCACGATGCGGGATAGATTCCCATGAGATGTTACTGTCCGTGAACTTGTATTCACGATGCGGGATAGATTCCCATGAGATGTTACTGTCCGTGAACTTGTATTCACGATGCGGGATAGATTCCCATGAGATGTTATTATCCGTGAACTTGTATTCACAATGCGGGATAGATTACCATGAGATGTTACTGTCCGTGAACTTGTATTCACGATGCGGGATAGATTCCCATGAGATGTTACGGTCCGTGAACTTATATTCACGATGCGGGGTAGATTCCCATGAGATGTTTATTATCCGTGAACTTGTATTCACGATGCGGGTATAGATTCCTGATGCTCGGTAAGATGCACACACTTTAAACGCAAGTGCACGTTATCGTGACAAGTAGTATAGTCTTGATAAGACCGAATATCGTCCTCAAGGATTAGGGTTCAATTACCAACTACCTATTTTTTGGTATCTATTTGGTAAATTGATATTTAGATTTGTTGTTTATAACTAAGGATTATAAAAGCTATTTAACTAAAAAGATTTAATTCAGTGGTGATGATAATAGGGCTTCCATGTATCCTTACTATCCACTTATGCTACTTACTAATGCATTAACTTATGGCATTCTTCTTTTGGAGAAAACAGGTTTACGAAATCGTTTTATACTCCCGTTAGGGTTATATAAACACTCAACCCCAGTATCGCACCTTACCTACCTTTCGGTGATAAGGATAACTTTATAGGAGGATTAAGAACAAAAACCTAGTTGACCGTCACGCACAATGCGCAAAATTAGGGTTGTTAAGCCTCTAATCAACGCTACATAAATAATTGAGGTATTTTCATCCCCAATCCAAGAATGTCTACCCAACTTACAACATATTCACAATCCCCCCCCTTTCGGAATCTGATTAGAAATCATATAGTGATAATTAGTTGTCAATTAATTACCAAGAATTCAACTCAATTATTGGATATATCTCACAATAAGAAAAATAACCATAAACATTCATTAATTTATAGCATAAGTTTCTAGCAATTCAACATGGAAAGCCCTATAAGAGAATTAGTTCCTAGCCATTGACATGACAAGAACTAATTCCATGTTCATCATACAAAATAGAAATAAAGAACAAGAAAGGAAAAAGAAATTACTAGACTGTGGTCTCCAATCTCTAAACAAGAAGCCTTGTGTTGTGCAAGAAAGGGAACCCTTAAAAACTGCCTAGGGTTCTCCTTTTATAGGCTAAAAACCGCCTAAACTTTTCCCTGCAGGCGTGGCCCAAAATTCATCTGGAAACCCTTATTTTTCGCTGGCGCGCCATGCGCATGCGCCGCGGCCGAACTTCGCAATCCATCGGGTGATTTGGCGCCGCCCGATTCGCTGTTCGGCGGCGCCGCGACGCTGCAACTTCTGTAGCTTTTCGGGTGTTTAGGCGCCGCGACCTGCTTTTAGCCGCGCCGAAGTCTTCGCATCTTCTTCGATAGTGTCGCGCCTCGCTTCGATTGCAGTGAGGCGCCGCTACGGCCTGGTTTCACTGCTCGCCACTTTCTCTGTTTTTAGCTCTGGGATCTCCTCTTTTGCCCTCTTTTAGCTCCTTTTCCGCCATTTGGCCATTTTAACCACTTTGACTCAAAAGAAAGGAAAACTATCCTAATACGACACTTATATGTGCAAAACGGGACAAAAGACTTAATAAAACTGACTCAAAAGGTGTATATAAAATACACCGATCAAATACCCCCAAACTTAACCTTTGCTCGCCCTCGAGCAAAGATCAAAAGAAAGAAATACAGACTCAAGGAAAACGAAAAAATAAAAGACTCAATGACATTGATCACTTTGCTGCATTTGGCGCTACTTGGAAAAACATGAAGATTAGTAGAATAATATGCAGGAACATATAGCATGAAATTTCAGCATTCTAAACACATTAAGCTAGATATTTCACAAACTCATTTTTATCATGCTTAATGGAAGTCTATATACTAAATCATGCAAATAAATTCAAAAATCCTATGGCATGCTTACTTGCTATTCTCCACTAATCCTGGATATGCATAAAAGAGATCTTCAGGACTTTAAGGGTTGTAATGTAGGCTTAGGTAGGGGTTGGTAAAAATAAGCATTTAGGCTCATTTTTGTGTACCATAAGCTCTTTAGCTTTTCAGTATTTCCTTTCTTTTGTTCTTTTCTTCACTTCAATTCTATCTTTTCCTCTTTTATTTTGGGAGAATGAAGAGTATTATAATAACAAGCACCCCAAACTTAGGCTTTTGCCTCTTTCTTATTACTTTTTATTGGGGTGCAACAAGCTCATTCACTCTTTTGTCTCTTTTTTAACACAATTTATTCCAACTATTTCACATTTTTACTTATGGCACAATTGTCGGAATATATGGTGTCAAAGAAAAAGTTTCATGTTTTTAGGCTCAATGGGGCTGACTAGGGATATTTTTAAAGTCAGGGATAGAAAAGAGAAGTAAGAATTGGCTAACAAGGAAATGCCTTAGTCATCTCCCTAACATGCATGTCCTAACTATTTCGCCTCAAATATCAAGCAATCATAACACATAGGTTTTAATCTTTTAATAATGCACAAATCAAGCAAGATACTCCCAATAGACAGATTTCATGAGTTTTTGGCATATCTAACCTAAGTGTTTAGATGGTTTCTTCTAATTCCATTACATTATTCAACCTTACTTCACTAGGCAATTCAAGTAACTACAGCATGCATGATCTAAAAAAAATTATGACTCAAAAATACACAAAACAATTCAACAAGACTCAAAAACAATAAAACATCCCCCCAAACTTAAATCACACATTGTCCCCAATGTGTGCAAGTCTCAAAGAAAATAAAAGAAAAAAGACAACTTACTGACACAACACAACGGTCATAATAGAGGTCTAGGAGGAACAATTCTGGAATTTGCACGGAAATATGGCTCTGCGAGTTGAGGCGCCGCGCCCGAGATTGCAAGGCGCCGCTAAGATCGTGGCTCTTCTTAAATTACGGCCATGCTTCGATTCTCAGCGCGCACGACGATTGCTTTTCCTTTTTCGCTGCCGCTCCTTTTTCCTGCTTTAGCTTTCACCCACTGTCATCCAACAACACAAAATAAGAACCTAAGACCGTGAGATCGTTTCAAGACAAAATAAAATAAAATAAAGATGTAAATTAAAATAACATAATTAAAAATATTGGGTTGCCTCCCAACAAGCGTTTTTAACGCCTTTTAGCCGACGCAATTAACCTTTTCGAGTGCCCATTGGATCCTTCGCGAACCGCTTGCAATCCGCAGAGTTATTGTTGTAGGTCTCAATTTCCTACGACCATTTGTTCAAACAAGAGCCTTACATATACAATTATCCCCAAGTAGGCTTGTTTTTATGCTTTCTATAATGTAGAATCAGTGAACTTCTACATCTCTCAACTCTGGGGTACCTTGATGGTATGGGCTTCCTAATCGGGAATCACCGTGATAGCTAGTGGTGTTTCTTCCGTAATAGGTGCAAGAAAAAGAATTTCCACGTAATCCAAGAAGGTAAATAATTGGATCTGCAATCTTTTCCTTCTCTACACCAACTATCTCACCAGATGGTGTGGTTCGTGCTCTCAATTTGTTGTTCGCTGTTCAAAATTACCTTGATTTACGGGTTCAGGCGCAGCGCCCTACTGCCTCGATCTTGGCGCCGCGCCGCTTACATCGGCGCGCCAAGGCCTGCTGCCGCGAACTCTCTATCTCCCCGATTCGCATCCTTCGTCAATTGCACGACATTGTGTTTCCTCATTGCCTAACCTGTGCGATTGCTCTTCTTGTGTTTCATTGAATATGATCGCGAGCTCGCTATTTGCGTTTCCAACTTCTTCATGGCTATTCTCGCTTCGTCTATGAACCGATTTTGGTACCTCGTGAGATCGAGTATAGCTTCTCGTAATTCCTCCTCTCTTCCTCTATGGTCGAGCTCGATCATATTGACAGTAGAAATCCATGTCTTAAGGATCCCTGAGAATGAATCAAAACCAACAACGAATCACAGCACACTTGTTTTTTTGTTTTTTTTTTTAAAGAAAATAAAATAAATAATTTAAAGAAACAAAAATAAAAACCAAATTAGAAATTAAAAATAGATAAATTTGATATTGAACTATGCCTAATCCCTAAACGGCGCCAAAAACTTGATGCGCAGAAGATGCACACACTTTAAACGCAAGTGCACGTTATCGTGACAAGTAGTATAGTCTTGATAAGACCAATATCGCCCTCGGATTAGGGTTCAATTACCAACTATCTATTTTTTGGTATCTATTTGGTAAATTGATATTTAGATTTGTTGTTTATAACTAAGGATTATAAAAGCTATTTAACTAAAAAGATTTAATTCAGTGGTGATGAGAATATGGCTTCCATGTATCCTTACTATCCGCTTATGCTACTTACTAATGCATTAACTTATGGCATTCTTCTTTTGGAGAAAGCAGGTTTACGAAATCGTTTTATACTCCCGTTAGGGTTATATAAACACTCAACCCCAGTATCGCACCTTACCTACCTTTCGGTGATAAGGATAACTTTATAGGAGGATTAAGAACAAAAACCTAGTTGACCGTCACGCACAATGCGCAAAATTAGGGTTGTTAAGCCTCCCATCAACGCTACATAAATAATTGAGGTATTTTCATCCCCAATCCAAGAATGTCTACCCAACTTACAACATATTCACAATCCCCCCTTTCAGAATCTGATTAGAAATCATATAGTGATAATTAGTTGTCAATTAATTACCAAGAATTCAACTCAATTATTGGATAGATCTCACAATAAGAAAAATAACCATAAGCATGCATTAATTTATAGCATAAGTTTCTAGCAATTCAACATGGAAAGCCCTATAAGAGAATTAGTTCCTAGCCATTGACATGACAAGAACTAATTCCATGTTCATCATACAAAATAGAAATAAAGAACAAGAAAGGGAAAAGAAATTACTAGACTATGGTCTCCAATCTCTAAACAAGAAGCCTTGTGTCAAGAAAGGAACCCTTAAAAGCGCCTGGGTTCTCCTTTTATAGGCTAAAACCGCCTCAACTTTTCCTCGCAGCTCGACCCAAAATCCGTCTGGAAACCCTTATTTTTCCGCGTCGGTGCCGCTGCCTCGCAGAGCAGCGCGCGCCAAACTTCGCAATCCATCGGGTGATTCGGCACCGCGCCGATTTCTGCTCAGAGGCCGCGGCTACTGCAACTTCGTAGCGGGTGTTTAGCGCCGCGTTCGCTTTTAGCCAGCGCGAAGTCTTCGCAGCTTCTTCGATAGGGCGCCGCTACCGCTTCGATTGCAGAGGCCGCGCACGGCCCGTTTCACTGCTCGCCACGTTATCTGCTTTAGCTCGGGATCTCTCTTTGCCTCTTTTAGCTCCTTTTCCGCCATTTGGCCATTTTAACCACTTTGACTCAAAAGAAAGGAAAACTATCCTAATACGACACTTATATGTGCAAAACGGGACAAAAGACTAACTAAAACTGACTCAAAAGGTGTATATAAAATACACCGATCAATTCCCATGAGTTGTTTGTTGATCCGTGGACTTGTATCCACGATGCAAGTATATGTTTATATGAGCAGGTATTCATGGTTTTAAAATGACTAAATTTTTAAAAGGTACAGTTGGCTTTTATATGACACGGTAGGATCTGCTATTTGATTTTCATACTTGCCTCTGTCATTCTTTGTACAGTTATGATCTTATTTACTATACTTCATGTTTGCATACTTGGTACCTGTTGTACTGACCCCCTTCGGGGGCTGTGTTCATGCCCGCTTGTATTAGGTACTCAGTTGGGTGATCCGCGAGCTTAGGATCTCCAGTCAGCTTCTATTGAGACAACTCCACTAATCTGGAGTCTTGTCATTTGGTACGGAGTTGTATTATAATCGTATGTACAGTTATGGGTACGGCGGGGCCTTGTCCCGTCACATGTTGTTATCAAACTCTTAGAGGTCTGTATTCATATGTAGGATGGACTTGCGGGAGTAGTAATTATGCCATGTACAGTTGTAGTCCCATTTGGGTATTATATATTATGACAGCCTTGCCCGTTTTGCCTTAGTTGTTAAAAATAAAAAATGTGTGTTGTTTAGTTTCCGCGGGTTACTTGTGTTGTATGGTTAGAAAGGTGCCCAGGTAGGGCACCAGTCGCGGGCCCGGGGTTCGGGTCGTGACAAGTGGTATCAGAGCAGTTAGTCATCGGAATGTCTACAGACCGTGTCTAGTAGAGTCTTGGTTATCTGTGTGTTGTGAACCACACCAATAAACAGGAGGCTACAAGATATTTAGGATGTGTTTCCCTTCTTCTCACTCTGAGATCGTGCGATAGAGCTGTGTTGTTAGGGTAGTCCCTCTCTAACGTATTATTGTGGTTGCAGCTATGCCTCCGAAAATGGCAACAGTGGCCAAGACATGAATGTATGGACTTTGTATCCAGGTTGGTAAAATTGTTGTATAGTTGATATAATGATGTACATCTATACGAACATGTTTATTAGGGTCTTGTGTGTGTTGCCTAGAATTATTATGAGTTATCAGGAGTTGGTTAAGCTATGTTGTATGCTTAAGTGTTATGTACGGATAATATTGGGTTGTTGTGATTAAGACAATATGATTGAGAGATATTGAGAAGCTATCTTGCCCGTATACGGGGAGAGGTAATATAAGTTTGGGATATGGAATATTTAAGGATCTTAGTGTATTGGATAATCGTTGAGACCTTGGATAGACAAGGCCTTCAAGAGTAAAGTACCTTATGTTTAATCTTGGTTTAAGTATTGATGCGCGGTAAGATGCACACACTTTAAACGCAAGTGCACGTTATCGTGACAAGTAGTATAGTCTTGATACGACCGAATATCGTCCTCAAGGATTAGGGTTCAATTACCAATTATCTATTTTTTTGTATCTATTTGGTAGATTGATATTTTGATATGTTGTTTATGACTAAGAATTATAAAAGCTATTTAACTATAAGGGTTTACTTCAGTTGTGATGAGAATAGGGCTTCCATGTATCCTTACTACCCGCTTATGCTACTTACTAATGCATTAACTTATGGTATTCTTCTTTTGGAGAAAGCAGTTTCTTAAATCGCTTTATACTCCCGTTAGGGTTATATAAACACTCAACCTCAGATCGCACCTTACCTACCTTCGGTGATAAGGATAACTCTATAGGAGGATTAAGAACAAAACCTAGTTGACCGCCACGCACAATGCGCAAAATTAGGGTTGTTAAGCCTCTCATCAACGCTTACATAAATAATCGAGGTGTTTTCATCCCCAATCCAAGAATGTCTACCCAACTTACAAGATATTCACAATCCCCTTTCTAACTGATTAGAAATCATATAGTGATAATTAGTCAATTAATTACCAAGAATTCAACTCAATTATCGATAGATCTCACAATAAGAAAAATAACCATAAGCATGCATTAATTTATAACATAAGTCTCTAGCAATTCAACATGGAAAGCCTATAAGAGAATTAGTTTCTAGCCATTGATATGACAAGAACTAATTCAAAGTTCATCATACAAAACCAAATAAAGAAAAGAAAAGGAAAAGAAATTACTAGACTATGGTCTCCAATCTCTAAGCAAGAAACTTGTGTTGTGCAAGAAAGGGAACCCTTAAAACCGCCAGTGGTTCTCCTTTTATAGGTCAAAACCGCCTCCTCTTTCCTTCGTGCCCGACCGCATTTCGCCCAAAACCTAATTTTTCCGCTGCTGGCCAGCTGCCTCGCAGACGCCATGGCACTGGAAGTTCTGCAATCCGTCGGTGTTTTGGCACCGCTGCCCGATATCCGCTGTTCGGTAGCCGCGCACTGCAACTCTGTAGTTTCTGATGTTTAGGCGCCGCGACCTGATTCGCTGCTCGAGGGCGCGCGCTGAGTCTTCGCAGCCTCTCGAATAGTGGCGCCGCGACCGCTGATCGCAGGAGGCGTCGCGCGCTGATCCGATTTCACCTCGTTCGCCACTTTCTCTGTTTTCAGCTCTGGCATCTCCTCTTTTGCCCTATTTTAGCTCCTTTTCCGCCATTTGACCATTTTAACCACTTTGACTCAATAGAAAGGAAAACTATCCTAATACAACACTTATATGTACAAAGCGGGACAAAAGACTAACTAAAACTGACTCAAAAGGTGTATATAAAATACACCGATCAAATACCCCCAAACTTAACCTTTGCTCGCCCTCGAGCAAAGATAGAAAGAAATAAAATAAAAGACTCAAAGAAACGAAAATAAAAGACTCATCGCCATTGATTACTTTTGTCGCATTAGTTAACTAGAAAACATGAAGGTTAGCAAAATAATACGCAGAACATATAACATGACATTTCAAAGACATTGCTTAGATATTTCGCAAACTCCTATTCATCATGCTTTAATGGAAATCAACATACTAAATCATGCATATAAATTCAAGAATTCCTATGGCATGCTTACTTGCTATTCTCCACTAATTCTGGATATGCACAAAAGAGATCTTCAGGACTTTTAAGGGTTGTAATGTAGGCTTAGGTATAGGTAGGTAAAAATAGGCAATTTAGGCTCATTTCGTATACCATAAGCTCTTCAGCTTTTCAGTATTTCCCTTTTTCTTTTGATCTTTTCTTCATTTCGATTCTATCTTTCCCCTCTTTGTTTTGGGAGAGTGAAGTATATAATAATGACAAGCACTTCAAACTTAGGCTTTTGCCTATTTCTTATTACTTTTGTATTGGGGTGCAACAGACTTATTCACTCTTTTTGTCTCTTTTTTAACACAATGTATTCCCCTATTTCATATTTTCACTTATGGTACAATTTGTGGGAATATAGGGTGTCAAAGAAGAAGTTTCAAATTTAGGCTCAATGGGGCTGACTAGGGATATTTTTAAAGTACGGGATAGAAAAGAATGGTAAGAATTGGCTATCAAAGAAATGCCTGAGTCATCTCCCTAACATGCATATCCTAACTATTTCGCCTCAAATAACAAGCAATCATAACACATAAGTATTTATCATTTAGCATGCATAACTCAAGCAAGAAACTCCAAATAGACAGATTCTGTGAGTTTTTGGCATATCTAACTTAGGTGTTTAGATAGTTGGTTCAATTCCGTTACATTATTCCACCTTACTTCACTAGGTGTTTCTAGCAACTACAGCATACATGATCTTTGACAGACAATTATGACTAAAAAAGAAAAAAATTTGGTGACTAAAAAATAAACATAAAAACAATCAAAAAGACTTAAGTAAAACATAACATGACACAAAGAAAATAAAACACAAATAAACACCCCCAAACTTAAATCACACATTGTACTCAATGTGTGTAGACTCAAAGAAAAATAAAAGAAATAGGACTTACAGACTTTGGCTAAAATGGTGGTGGTGGCGGTGGATAATGCATCGACCATTGGTTGAACAAGGAACTCAGCTCGTTGATTTGTTGTCTTGTTTCTTGCTGTCCTTGTACTACTGTGTCCAAGGTCTACATCATCCTCATCTGATTTTGAAACAATTGCTCCATCGTGGGCGTTGGAGGTTCTGCCGTGGTTGGCGGTGGCTAGGTCTCGCCATATTGAGCCCCTATTTCAGGCTCATCTTCGTCCATGGCGGCCTCTGCTGCTGCTGCCGCTGCCGCTGGTACTCTTCGTCTGGCTGCTGGGGGGCTTGGGTCTGGGAAAGAGTGCACTATCCCACATGACACCGGCAGTTGGTTTCTCTCATGAGTGTCGCTGGTAGTTGTGGACCGCACTACGTGGCAAAGACTAAGGCGGTAATGAGTGAACCGTGTCCCAATCCACTGTCACCACCGCTGATTTCTTCAACGCTCGCACTATTTCTTTCCCACATCAATCGTCATTCCCTCATAATTCCATATACCGCTTAATCCTATCCTCCGCACTCGGTGAAGTGCGTGGATGGAATCACGCGGCGACGATTTAAATATAGCCAACCTTTGGCCACTTTGTTGAATTGGCACTGCTCGCTCTTGATCCATTTCTTCCAATATCAAAACAGCCCCACGGTAGCTCACGATGCTGCCCGCAACTGCATTCCAAATCGATGTGGTCGCTTCTGACCATGTTCTAAAGTGATTCCAATCACTTCTTTCTTCAACATCAACCGCCTTCAATTGTGCATTTACATTCTTTCACGTCACAGCACATAAGCTCCCTAACAAAGCATCCCCTTTCCACCTTCTCCGGAAAGTTGGCATAAAATTCACGCACTATCATTGTGTTCATCGGTGCTATCTTCTCCTGATTTACGAATCTCCTCCACCCCTTAACTCAATCATAGCCCTGATGGGCTCATAAACATCTTCCTCCCATATGACTCCTCCGTAGTCCATTTCCCTTCTCGGTATTATGGATCCGTATCAAGTTTTGTATCTTTGGAAGGCTTCGTGGCTCACAAACCTAGTATTATCGTAATGCTGGGTCAAAGTGGATGTGGAGCCTCTTCTCTTCCCGGTGGCCATGGTTTAAAATAGTTTATGGAGCTTTTCAATTTAGTGGCACAAATGTTTCCTACACAATCTACAACTAGCAATAACACAACACCCCCAAACTTCAACTTTTCTACCCAATACACACACTTTTCTACTATTTTCTCCAAACTTCACAATCAACTTTTCAAGACTCCAATTACTTCAACTATAATACTCCTTCAAACTACTACCTCCCGTGACTTCAGAAAGGATTCAAGAACATAAAAGATTACCTTTTATGGAAGCTTCGTCGTTTCGTTTCTAATGGTGGTTGAGGCTATGGAATGGAGCTTTGTTGGTTGAGATGGCTAAGGGTTTTTAGAAATTTAAGAGTTTTGGTTGTGGTTGGGTTTAATTTGTGGAGGATTTGTGGGCAAATTTTTGGAATTTCGTGGGTTTTTGGTATAGGTGTCTAACGTCACCGGCCCGACCGCAGAGCCCATTCTGGGTTTAACTGCTCGACGGCACGGCCCGGTTCATCGACCACGCCAACCGTCCGGTCGTTATCGATTCCATGTTGGCCTGCGTTTCGGTCGAACTCTGGCCCAACCGGTCCTGCTAATTTTTTTTTTTTTTTTAATTCTAGTATTTATTTTATATAATATAAACTAAATTCAATTTAAATATGTAATATAATAATATAATATATAATTTAGTTGTATATATTAAAATTGAAACTTTAAAGTTAACTTTTGATTTTATAGTTTATAACTTTATACTTTATACTATAGTTTATAACTTTATACTTTATACTTTTATAGTTTATAACTTTATAATTTTATATTGTAAATTTGTAATTATACTTTTAATAATTTATTAGATTAGTAGATATATCATATAAGTATATAACATTATAACTTATAAGTAATAACAGATTAACAACTAAATAGATAGTAAAATTAAAATTAATGATAAGATGTAAACTTTTGAACTTTCATAACGTTAATAAGAGTACATAATGAAGTAATAATAATTTTATTTACATATTATGCATCATTTTTGCAAGTTCTTCGTAATCTATAGGTTGATTGAATTGGTTATGCCCATAGCCTCTAAATCCGAGTATTAATTCCATCCCGCTCCGCTCCCGCCTTCCAAAATATTGCCTATTTCTTCATCTTCGATAATCAACGCCTCCACATCCTTGATTTCTTCTCCGATCTGATCCAATCCCTGCGCACTAACACTTCTAATGTGCTTCCACCCAACGAGTGACGCGTGTTCCTATTTGATCTCGTGTCGCTAAATGCACTTTCGTAAGCCACCGCCAGATCGACACATTAAGAACATCCCGCCATCGCAAGTACCGGAATTGCCTTTGTTATCCTGCCACCATTGTAAAGGGTCAAAATTTTTCTTCTCACCGCTTTTGCAAATAAAATTGCATCTCATCGCAAGACGGCCAGGGTTGGTCAGGTTGTAAAAGTGCTCCATATGTCTAAAGATTCTTCTTCATCGCCATCATCATCAATCCTGCAGTGTAGACACGTAACTAGAAGGAATATTAGTAGCAGAGTTGGTTATCATGTAATGTAGCATAATATTCATATAATGTAGTTAAATTAGTATCAAGTTTACTTATGCAATCAAATGAAGATGGAGTTTCGCTTGACCTATTTCCATATAATTATATAAACTAAATATTAAATTATGACAATCTACTTTTTAATAGAAGGATTTAAGACCGCACTAATACAATAAACATCGTGAATAGGAAAAAATATTTTTAAACTTTTCAAACATAATCAGAATCGCATCTTTATATTTCACATTTGATTTTAACCATAAAGTAAATATGAAATTTCAAATATATGAGCTAAAGCATTACAAACTGTTGGTAATAAGATCCTAAAATTCAACAGATTGCGAGGTAAAATTTACGTAAAAATTTTAAAAGTTCACCAATTGATTTCCAATGTTCGCTTGCTAACATATACATCACGCTTACAATGCGCATTTGCAACATGTGTTATGGGTCTTTATACTTATAACATTCTTTTAAAAATAAATAAGTATAATTCCACCGTAATAATCTCTTCCGCATGAATTTAGGTCTCAAATTAAATTGTTTACATTTTTCTTTAAATTCTATAATTCTATTTTTCCTATTATTACCCCGAATAACTCCAATGACTCTTTTGACAAGTTTTATTTCAGTGAAAATAAATCAAGACCACTTTTAACAATTAAATTATAAATATGACAAGCACAACGAACATGAAATATATCAGAAGTGGTGGTTGTACTTCCGCTTTAAAAATCTACAAGAATAGAGATATTAGATGCATTATCGAATGATACACAAAGTATTTTATTATAAAGATTATATTTTTGGGCATAAAACAAATAGTTTCGCTTTATATATTTTCCAAGATGACTTTGATCCTCGCCATACGCAAAAGCAATAATACGTTTTCCATTCTAAAATTTTCATCAATCCAATGACAAGTAATTGTTAAATAATCATAACTGCTCAACGATGTCCAATGTCCAAGTAAAACTAATACGACATGGAAGGTTAGCAAACAAATATTGCAAGAAAATAACATAATCATTATGAAGTCTAAAAATATCTCTAGTAGTACTACGAGGAACACCTTTAAAAAAAGGATTATATACTCTTTGAATATATGTAATTAAATCGAAGAAGAAGCAAAAGAAAAGGCAAACAACCTCCGACAATCATTTTTGCTAATTCAATGCGATCTTTTGGATCGCATTTAGCCAACCCCGCTTAATGGATTAAGTTGTTGTTGACCGTTCTAAATTAGGGACAGCATTCCATTGTGCCGGATGACCGAATTTTATATGTCTACCTATAGTGCCCGTCCCCCCGTCACCACCCCCGGTCATATGGTTATAAGTTCGCCCACCAATATTACATTTAACTCTAGCAAGACCCACAACATTATCATAAAAGAGCCACACTTTACTCCTTTTTCTTCTTGCATCGGGTTCTCGTAAAGGAGGTTCACGACTACCACTAGCAGCACTAACATCGATGTAGGAACACTAGTAGGTGTAGGAGGTTCTGCTCTTCAAGTTCATCAATATCATCTAATTGAACGTTATCACATTCATTATCTTCTATTCCAAAATCTTCTTGCATTTGATCATAATCTATATTTTGATTAGATGATGAAGAACCTACAGATTTTTTACCCCTTGAACTAGATTTACTACAGATCCGACGCAATTCCCTTAGTAAAGACATTATAAAATATTTAAATAATCAACAAATAAATATGACAATTTAATAAAATAATTAGAGAATGAAACGAGTGTACCAAACTTCTGATTCAATTCAATAAACTCAAGCTCAAGTCTCAAGGCCTTGCTACTTTGAATTTGAAAACTAATAATATTAATAACTTGAAAATTGATAATAAAGATAATTAAGAGAGTATGAGAATAAGAGAATTGAGAGAAATGTTGTGTGATAAAATGAAGAAAATGTAGAGAATTTATAGATTTTTAAAGGGTAAAATGGAATTAAAATAAATAATTAAACAAAACAAAAACAAAAAAATTTAAAAATGACCAATGGCGAAATGACCGCTGCCACCGCCCCAAATTTCTTCAAGCCCAACGGTTAAATGACTTGGGCCTTTTTTTTATTTTTGTTTTCAGAATCGGTCCGGTTAACCCAGAATGGAACCGTTTTCCAATACCGCCTTACCGGTCCGGTACTGGTTTTGAAATGACCATGCGGGTTGGGTTGGGGACAATCCGACCCCAACCCGCAGATGTCCCACCGGTCGGCCGGCCCGGTTAACTCACGGTCAACTGGTCGTCGGTCAACCCGACCGGTTGATGTATAGTTTTGGAGAGGAATGGTTAGGTTTTGAAATCGATTTGGGGAAAATCGATTCGGGCGCTTAAGTTCGATTCGCCGCCACGGCCATGCTAGCCAGCGCGCCAAACTTCGCGCCTTCGACTTTCGCGCCGCATTTGTTACTGGAAATACGCCAGCTAAATTTGGCAAATTTTTCGAATTTTCGCGCCATGCTTCGCTCTGGCCAAGCGCTTACCCGCTCGAAATCCTGCCTGCTCATCTTTTCGCTCTTCGCTTTTGTTTGTCTGCACACAATAACACAAACACAAGACCCCAAGACCGTGAGATCGTTTCTTAGACAAAATAAAATAAACTAAAGACATAAATTAAAATAACATAATTAAAAACATCAGTTGCCTCCCAAGTAGCGTTTTTAACGCTTTTTAGCGGACGCACGTTCTTTAGCTTTAATAACCACAGGGTGGATTAAGCCCCAACCAATCCATTTCCTCCACATTTGGCGCTTTTCTTTTCTTCTTTTCTTTTAGCATTATCGCAAGTGGGAGTTCAGAATACTTACCTCCTTTAGTGACATTTCAAAGAAACCATGCTCGCTGGGCTCATCGCTCTTTGGTTGACTTGTATTGGCTCGCATGGGGCTCACGGTGCCGATCGCAAAGCACCCACTCATTGTTGGTGGCTCAATGACGTGTTTAAAAACTTTAAACATCATTTCTTCATTCTCCACCCTTAATGTTAACTCATCTTTCAACATCAATCAACGCCTCCCGTTGCTAGGAATGGCCTCCCAATATGATGGGATTTCCGCCTTCTTCCATATCAAGAATGAGGAAGTCCGCAGAAAGAAGAATTTTCCTACTTTCACAATCACGCCCTCGATCTTGCCTTCGATGAACCATCGCCCCGATTACCGCAGTTATCGTGGTTGGTTTGGCCTCACCCAACTCCAATCTTTTAAAAAGCGATAGTGGCATCGATTTATACTCGCCCTAAATCACACAAAGCTCATTGCAAGTCACCCCGCCATCGTGCAAGGTAGTGTAAAGCTTCCAGATCCTTTAGTTTTGGTGACAACTTCTTCTCGCAAGATAGCACTACACTCTTCATAGTGCTACTATTTCAGACTGCCAAATTTTTTCTTCTTCCCAAGATCCCCTTCATAAACTTAAAATAGAGGGCATCCGCTCTAATGCTTCTATGAAAGGTATGTTGATACGCACTTCCGAATGTCTCCAAAAATTTGGAGAATTGTTTATCAACCGCCTTCACGTAGTCTCTGGGGAAAGGGATCTTCTCTGTATACTCCTTCTCCGGAGTTTTCTACTACGTGATTGGGCTCAACCACCTTCTCTTTTTCTAACTCGCCTTCTTCTCAACCATCGTCGCGTGATCGCCGCTCCAACTGCTTGCCGCTTCTCACCGTGACCGCTCGCATTGCTCCCTGGATTTACCTCTGTTGCTTGAAATATCCCCGTGGCTCGTTTGCTCGCTTGCTACCGACCCACTTGAGTTTCCAAGTTCCCGAACGAGGATCTAGCTTCTCGCGAACTGGTGCAGGCATTGCGTCTTTGCCACAACGCCACTCGCTCGCTTTTTCTTGAACCGCATTGAATCGTTGACGCCGGGCTTGAATGGCGGTCGCTGATTCTGCCTGGTTCTGCATCGCCTCGTATTGGTTCTCACGCCGCCGTATTGATTCGCGTCTCGTATTGGTTCCGCTGCTCGTGCCGGGTTCTGCCGCCCCGGTCTCTCTCCATGAGAAATACGCGTTCCTCCACCGGATTATAAGTGTGGAGTAGGGTTGTTCTGCTGCTCTAATAATTACCTATGGTCCGACACTCGCTGCTCCATGGGTATATTATTGGGATCCGCTAAGGACACCTATCAAATGTATGGCCACCACATATCTCACGCCTTTTAGGCATCGCACCGCATTTATCGACATCAGATGTTGTCGCAATCGTTTCGCTAGAAGGCCACTGGGCATTCAAGGCGCAAAGAATAGCATCTATTTCGTGGACTCCCAACGTTTTTCTCCCATTTGTCGACCTCTTCGCGTGATACGGTTGTTAGTGGCCATATCTTCTAATAACTCACGAGCGCCGCGGGTTGTTTTCCTCATGAATGCTCCACTCGCCGCATCTATAATGGTTCTCGTTGTCAGCTCGCCACTTGTAGAAGATGTGGACCAAGTTCCACAACTCAACGCAACGGTGCGGCACTTTCTCGTAGATCTTTGAACCTTTCCCAAGCTTCATATAAGGACTCTCCATCCGCTGCAGAAGTTGTTCAACTCCTCTTAGTTTTCACGCTTTACACGGAGGAAAGAACTTGGCTAAGAATTTCGTGTCACCGTGCCATGTAAAAATCGAATCCTACGACGTGGAATTCAACCATACTTTTGCTCTATCCCCGAGTGAGAAGGAAAGAGCCTCAACTGACGATCATCGTGAACGCCGTTATATTCGGAAAGTTGCACATAGCTCCAAGAAATTAGCTATGTGCATACGTGGATCCTCCACGGCATCCTCCAAATTGCACTGCAGGCCGTACTCATGCTCGTAATCGGGTTTTATCTCGGTTGTTGCCTATTGCAGTGAGCCTAATGCACGATGTGCTCCATTCACTCTTGGCGACATAGTCCCCAAACTCCTTTCTCGCCGGATTTGGACTCTCTCCTCCACGCCTATTGACATTTGCCGAGGCATTCCCGGTTAGGTTGATTTTCACCAAACCCTTCTCTCATCATGTTATTGTTTGACCTCCGCCCATTTCTATCAAAGTTGCAATCCGATTCTTTCGCTCGCTTGCGTTTTCTCAATCTCTGGATTGAAGGGAACAAGAGTGTCTGCTCCTCTTCTCCTTCGCATAAACTAATTTCCTGAAATAGATCAAAAACAAACAACCAATCACGATACCTCAAATTTTCCAGAAATAATAAAAAAAACGTAAAAATTAAAAATTAAAATTAAAATTAAAAACCAAATTAGAAATTAAAAATAGACAAATTTGATATTGAACTATGCCTAATCCCCGGCAACGGCGCCAAAAACTTGATGCGCGGTAAGATGCACACACTTTAAACGCAAGTGCACGTTATCGTGACAAGTAGTATAGTCTTGATAAGACCGAATATCGTCCTCAAGGATTAGGGTTCAATTACCAACTATCTATTTTTTTTTGTATCTATTTGGTAGATTGATATTTTGATTTGTTGTTTATGACTAAGAATTATAAAAGCTATTTAACTATAAGGGTTTACTTCAGTTGTGATGAGAATAGGGCTTCCATGTATCCTTACTATCCGCTTATGCTACTTACTAATGCATTAACTTATGGTATTCTTCTTTTGGAGAAAGCAGGTTTACGAAATCGTTTTATACTCCCGTTAGGGTTATATAAACACTCAACCCTAGTATCGCACCTTACCTACCTTTCGGTGATAAGGATAACTCTATAGGAGGATTAAGAACAAAAATCTAGTTGACCGTCACGCACAATGCTCAAAATTAGGGTAGTTAAGCCTCTCATCAACGCTACATAAATAATTGAGGTATTTTCATCCCCAATCCAAGAATGTCTACCCAACTTACAACATATTCACAATCCCCCCCTTTCGGAATCTGATTAAAATCATATAGTGATAATTAGTTGTCAATTAATTACCAAGAATTCAACTCAATTATTGGATAGATCTTACAATAAGAAAAATAACCATAAGCATGCATTAATTTATAACATAAGTCTCTAGCAATTCAACATGGAAAGCCCTATAAGAGAATTAGTTTCTAGCCATTGATATGACAAGAACTAATTCAAAGTTCATCATACAAAAACTGAAATAAAGAAAAGAAAAGGAAAAGAAATTACTAGACTATGGTCTCCAATCTCTAAGCAAGAAGCCTTGTGTTGTGCAAGAAAGGGAACCCTTAAAAACCGCCTAGGGTTCTCCTTTTATAGGCTGAAAACCGCCTCCTCTTTCCTTCAGCCCGACCTGCATTTCGCCCAAAAACCTAATTTTTCCGTGCGCGCGCTGCCTCGCAGCCATGGCCACGGAAGTTCTCGCAATCCGTCGGTGTTTTACGCGCGCCCGATATCTCGCTGTTCGGTAGCCGCGCGCTGCAACTCTGTAGCTTCTGATGTTTAGGTGTCGCGCCCGCATCTTCGTCGGTAGCCGCGGCGCCGAAGTCTTCGCAGCCTCTCAATAGTGGCGCCGCGACCGCTGATCGCAGAGGCGCCGCGACTGGTCCGATTTCACCCTCGTTCGCCACTTTCTCTGTTTTCAGCTCTGGCATCTCCTCTTTTGCCCTCTTTTAGCTCATTTTCCGCCATTTGGCCATTTTAACCACTTTGACTCAATAGAAAGGAAAACTATCCTAATACAACACTTATATGTACAAAGCGGGACAAAAGACTAACTAAAACTGACTCAAAAGGTGTATATAAAATACACCGATCAAGTATATAGTATACGTGAAGTATATTAGTTGTGGTTGATGAATGAGACTATGTGTTATATGGTGGTCATGTGTGGCATCTTTGGGATTGCTAAGTATAAGTTGGTAGATATATAGCTTGAAACTTATTATGAACATTCGGGACGAATGTTTCTAAGGGGAGAAGAATGTTACACCCTGTAACCCCACGACACGTAAGTGAGGACGTGACTAAGAATATAGGATTAGAAAGTTAGAAAGAAAGTGTAGTTACATTTTCGATTTAGAGCAATTGTGGTCACGACGAACGTGACGCCGTAATTTATTCACGAGGGGTCGAATTCGTTCAAAATTTGAGATATGAGATTAGTATATGATTACGAAAGGTTGGATCTAATAATATAGGGCCCGTCAAAAATTTCACAATTTCGCGGGACCCTTCGAGAAATTAGATATTTTTCAAGTCTTGAGATTTTTTTTTTGTGAAGACTTATTTGGACCTATGTGAGGGTGACATGTGTCCCCTCCACTTGTCATTACACTTGGCTATATATGACAAGTCTTTCAAGACTTGTTCATTTCACAAATATCTCACACTTTGAGACTTATCTTCTCTCCATTTTCTCTCCCAATTTCGAGATTCCTTAAGACCAAAAGTGAAGATTAAGAGTTGCAAATCCTCCTAGATTAAGCACCTTGATTAGGTGCTAAGCCAAGTTTAACTCTCCAAGTGTTCTAGCCAAGGTGTTGGCCGAAACTTGCCAAGAAAAACCCTAGGTTCTATCAACTTTTTGGAAGTAAAATACAAAGAGAAGTTAGTTATAAGATTGTGGTAGTTACATATATATGATTGGGACTTGAAGAAGTGGAGCAAAACGAAAATTGCGGGCCAAATATTCTACGGACTGTTTTAGTGTTTTTGGGATACTTTTGAGGTAAGAAACCTTCTTCCTTTGAAGTAATTAGATATTACTCATTGTTATGCTTAGTAGATGAACTTGTATTAAGGAAGATATGAAAAATAAGGAGTGCATGCCCTACTTTGGAAGTTGAGGCCGAGAGCTACATTTTCGGGCCGTTGGATTCATTGATTTTTATTGTCGTTATCTACACCTATAGCATGTTAAAATGAAGTAGTCCTATTATTATAAGTTGTTATGGATTGTATATAAGTGTTGTAACTTGAATTGGATTAAAATGAATTGTGGAAAAGGGCTTTGGATATGTAGTTGTTGTTGGCCGAGAATGGGCTAGAAATTGTTGGATAATTTGGGCAGTTTTGGGACTGTTTTAGACGTGTATATTTGTTGGAAATTTAGTAGCCTTATTGCATGTTTAATGTAGTAGATTGTTAATGAAAGTCCTGAAGGAATAAGGGTGAAAAATGCTTCATATGGTACCCTTAAAGTTGATTAATATGTGGACTGTTTTAATATGATTGTGGGGCAGAATTTTACACGTCAAGTTAGGTGTCTAATCCCCTTTAGTTGCTGTCTTGTTGTGCCCTTAAGTGTGGCTTGTTGGTTATTGAATTCGGGCCTTGGAAAAGGTGGAAAAGTATGTATAAACAGGGGAAGTGCTGCCCAATTTTTCGTAGAATAAGAGACCCTTTACTTGGTATTAATCTACCTTAGAAATCATGAAGTTGATAGAAGTGTTATTGTATCTATAGGTTGAAGTACTACATTGATACATATACTAGTTATCAAGTTGGAATAAGCGGATAAGGTATGTGAACTATCTTTTTTCTTTGGCATGATTGTTATGAGAAATGAGTGTACGGTGTAAGTACATAGCTCTATGAGATTATAATCCTACATGATACATGATATATTCCCTTGCTAGTTCTTTGGGTTTCTAAGGTAGAAGTTCCTTTTTAATTTGATTTACTTGAAAGTCATGAGGCTTGATTTAGTTTGAAAGTTAAGAGACTTGATTTATTTTGAAAGTCATGAGACTTGATTTATTTTGAAAGTTATGAGACTTGATTTATTTTGAAAGTTAAGAGACTTGAGTTATTTTGAAAGTTATGAGAGTTGATTTACTTGAAAGCTATGTGACTTGATTAGATGAAGTATAAGAGACTTGATTTATATGAAGTATAAATGACTTGAGTTTAAAAGTGTAGTAACTTGATTTTAAAAGGGAAGGCATGGTATTGTCTTGGTTTATTTAAAAAAGAAGGCATGGTATTGTCTTGGTTTATTTAAAAAGAAAGGTATGGTATTGCCTTGGTATTTCTAAAAAGAAAGGCATGGTATTGCCTTGGTATTTCTAAAAAGGAAGGCATGGTATTGCCTTGGTATTTCTAAAAGGAAGGCATGGTATTGCCTTGGTATTTCTAAAATGGAAGGCACGGTATTGCCTTGGTTGGATAAGTATAGGTTACTTGATTTGAAAAGAATAAGTAACTTGATTTTGAAAGCGTAAGTTTACTTGAGTTTAAAAGTGAAAGTACCTTGATTTCCTAAATGACGTTTTAAAGTGATACATGGTATCTAGTGTCTTGATTGTCCAAATGAGGATCTAAAATGAAAGTTTGTTTTAAAGATTTTATTGAAAGTCCAAAAGATGTTTTAAATTGCACATGGTTGCTCATGATAGCTATTTGTGCATATGTTACTGTCCGTGAACTTGTATTCACGATGCGGGATAGATTCCCATGAGATGTTATTGTCCGTGAACTTGTATTCACGATGCGGGATAGATTCCCATGAGATGTTACTGTCCGTGAACTTGTATTCACGTTGCGGGATAGATCCCATGAGTTGTTATTGTTCGTGAATTTGTATTCACGATGCGGATAGATTCCCATGAGATGTTACTGTCTGTGAACTTGTATTCACAATGCGGGATAGATTCCCATGAGATGTTACTGTCCGTGAACTTGTATTCACGATGCGGGATAGATTCCCATGAGATGTTACTGTCCGTGAACTTGTATTCACGATGCGGGATAATTCCCATGAGATGTTACTGTCCGTGAACTTGTATTCACGATGCAGGATAGATTCCTATTAGATGTTTATTATCCGTGAACTTGTATTCACGATGCGGGTATAGATTTCCATGAGATGTTTGTTGATCTGTGGACTTGTATCCACGATGCAGGTATATGATTATATGAGCATGTATTCATGGTTTTAAAATGACTAAATTTTTAAAAGGTACAGTTGGCTTTTATATGGCACGGTAGGATCTGCTATTTGATTTTTATACTTGCCCCTGTCATTCTTTGTACATTTATGATCTTATTTACAGTACTTCATGTTTGCATACTTGGTACCTGTTGTACTGACCCTCTTCGGGGGCCTGCATTCATGCCCGCTTGTATTAGGTACTCAGTTGGGTGATCCGCGAGCTTAGGATCTTCAGTCAGCTTCTATTGAGACAACTCCACTATTCCGGAGTCTTGTCATTTGGTACGGAGTTGTATTATAATCGTATGTACAGTTATGGGTACGGCGGGGCTTTGTCCCGTCACATGTTGTTATCAAACTCTTTGAGGTTTGTATTCATATGTGGGCTGGACTTGCGGGAGTTGTAAATATGTCATATACAGTTGTAGTCCCATTTGGGTATTATATATTATGACAGTCTTGCCGGTTTTGCCTTTGTTGTTAAAAAATGAGTGTTGTTTAGTTTCCGCGGGTTACTTGTGTTGTATGGTTAGAAAGGTGCCCAGGTAGGGCACCAGTCACGGGCCCGGGGTTCGGGTCGTGACACTTATCATGTTTTACTCAGATTATTTCCGCTATGATTATTTCTAACTACTTCCAACATTATGTTTTACATATTTTAAATCATTATTTCAGTACATTTTGATGCCCATGTTGACAAGCAAGCCATGTAGTTTGCTCGGTCACATGTAGACAGGTACCGAATGTCGTGTTCTGCCTAGGCCATGGTTTGGGGTGTGACAAAGTTTGATATCAGAGCCCTAGTTTCAAGTGTCTTAGGGAGTGTATGAAGTCGTATCCAGTGGGGTCACTTTTATGTGTGTGAGAGCCCCACATATGTAAATAGTTGACCACTAAGACGTCTAGGATTGTCTCACTTCTTTGTACTCTAGATCGTGTAGTTAAAGCTATACCTTTATTATATCCTTCTAACTCGTGCGTATTATATATTTTAGAAAAACAATGCATGCGAAAAGGAAAATGACTACAAGTAAGAGAGCTGCTGCTAGTGCTGCTCGTGAGGAGAATGCTCAGGATCATAGAGCCAATTCGGGTACAACACCACCCAATACCACAGGGCCTGCGGAGATCCCAGTTCCACTACCCAATACTATTGACTCTGATGTTATGGGAGTTATTCAATTGCTCACCCAACTTGTGGCTGCTCAAGCCCAACCTCAAGGAGCGACTCCAAGTACAGAAATGAATGGAGAGTCATCCAACTTCAAGACTCAGGAATTTCGGTGAATGGACCCTCCAATATTCACAGGGTCAAGCAAGAGAGAGGATCCACAGAATTACATCGATAGACTTCAGAAAAACTTTCATGTTATGCATATTAATGAGGTAGAGGCATCAGAGTTTGGAGCTTATCAAATGCGTGATGTTATTAATATATGGTATGAATCATGTGAATATGTGGGGAAGTTGCGCCTCCAGAGACTTGGGATGAGTTTGCAGATGCCTTCATTAAGACTACTCCATAATTATGTTTTATATATTTTAAATCATTATTTTAGTATTTTTATGCCCATATTGACAAGCAAGCTATGTGGTTTGCTCGGTCAAATGTATTCAGGCCTCAAGTGTCGTATTCCACCTAAGTCACGGTTCGGGGCATGACATTCCCAATAATAAAACTCTTGACTGGTTTCAACCTATCTAGCAAAATGATCCAAGGGCAGATTGAGTTGGTCACCCATGTAAATGAAGTCTCGTGATGGCTTTGTTTGATGTCCTCGAAGGAGGAATGCCTTATAACTTGGTGATTGAGATGCCTTGGCTACACGCTATGAAGGTAGTTCTATCTACCTTTCATCAAATCATGAAATTCCCAACTCCTTGGGAAACAGTTGAAATATAGGGGGACATGGAGCTTGATCAAGCAGAGATCACATTGGTCGCTATAAAATGAGAGCCGGTAAAACATGACAGCTAGCAATCACAGGCGCCCAATTCCACGGTTAATATGGAATCGAGCAAAAAATGGATCGGTAGAAGACCTCTATCGAGAGGACCAGATGGATCAGGTACCCTGAGGATTTGTTGCGCTAGAAGAGTCATACATAGGGAGGTCCATGACTGAAGACCTTGAGCTAACTACATGTCATCTGAGCCAAATCAAGGAGTAGTTATACTTAGTCTCAGGCTTAAGCATCGAGTTTCGAGAAAATTTGGTTAAGTTTTTGATCGGTGTATTTTATATACACCTTTTGAGTCATTTTTAGTTAATTTTTTGTCCATTTTTGTACAAATACGTGTCGTCTTAGGATAGATTTTCTTTCTTTTGAGTCATATTGGTTTAAAGTGGCTCATTGGCGGAAACGGAGCAAAAAGAGGGCAGAAACGGAGGTTTCAGAGCTCAAAAAGCGAGAAAGTGGCGAACCAGGCACAAAACAGGCCAGCGCCGCGGCGCCTCCAGCCAGCAGGGCCAGAGCGCCACGGTGCCTAATCTTCAGAGTGCTTCAGGAGTTCCGGCGCCGCGGCGCCAGTTGCAGGGCCGCGGCGCCGAGGCGGGAAAAATCAGAAATTCGAATTGACAATGGGCCAGGCCTGAAGGAAAACCTGCATCACGTTTTGGAGACTATAAAAAGAGGACTTTAGGTCAGATGCAGGGGTTCCTCTTCTTGCCAAATCACACAACTTTTGGAGATCAAGATTGGAGACCTTTTTCTTAGTAATTTCTTGTTCTTGTTTTACTTTCTTTACAGTTTATGTTGGATATTGATTTAGTTCTTGTCATGTCTATGGCTAGGAACTAAATCTACTTAGGATTTTCCATGTTAATTCACTTGAACCTTATCTTTATGAATTAATGCATGTTTTTGGTTCTTCTTCTTGTTGTTGAGATTTATTCAATATTTGTTTTGATTGCTTGGTAATTACTTGATCACTAATTATCATAATCCTTATGATTTCTAACCGAAATCCGAAAGGGGAGGTTGTGAATATGCTGTAGTTGGATAAACATAGGTTAAATCGTGGACGAAAGTACCCCGATACTTGTGTAGTATTAATAGGTTTTTGGTCTTAATCCTCCTCTATAGTCAATCTTATCACCGAAAGGTAGAAAGGTTCTATACTGGGGTTGAGTGTTTATATAACCTTAACAGGAGTATAAAACGGCTTAGTTAACCTGCTATCTCAAAATAGAAGAAGAACCATAATTAATTGCATTAATAAGTAAGTTAAGCGGATAGTTGAGGAGATTTGGAAGCCCTATTTCCACATTACTGAAGTAAAACAACATAGTTTAATTAGTTTTCATAATTCTAGTCATAAACAACATATCAATCATCGGTCACCAAATAGATAACATAGAATAGAATTTGGTACTTGAACACTAATCCCTGAGGACGATAACTCGGTCTTCTAAGACTATATTACTTGACACGACACGTGCACGTGCGTGAGTGTGTGCATAAATCACGCATCCGTTTTTAAATAACAACACGAAAAGCTTTACTTGGTTGGGAATAGATATCACAGGTATGCCCCCAAAATTGGCCATGCACAGGCTAAGCGTCAATCCGATGTGTTAGCCCGTTAAACAAAAAAGATGACCAGTTTCTGTAGAATGCAACCAATTTGTCAAAAGATATGTGGCTTGACTAACCAAGATAGGAGCGATTCGAGAGGTAAATTACTCGAATTGGCTGGAAAACGTAGTGGTACTTCCTAAGAAACCTGATACTTTTGAAATATTCTTATATTTAAAAGATTTAAACACAACATATTTGAGGAGCTCATACCCCATGCCCTGCCTGGACCATGTTGTCGACGCAGTGGTCAGATACGAGTTACTCAGCTTCCTAGATGTCTCCACAAGGTTTGACCAGACATGGTTAGACCCGTTGGACCAAGAAAAGACTTCGCTCATAACGGAACACTGGACTTACTGTTATAATGTCATGTTCTTAAAAAATATTGGGACCATCTTCCACCAGCTGGCCCAACGGATGTTCCAACCTGAGTTGGGTCGAATCATAGTGATTTACTTAGATGATATAATTGTTAAGTCCCTGAAAACAGAGGAACATATTAGATATTTGCAGGAAGTACTTAAGATTCTCCGTGAGTATAACCTCAAGCTGAATATAGAGAAATGCGCTTTTAGAGTCAGATCAAGGAAATTCCTAGGATTCATAGTATCAAATAGAGGTATTGAGGCCAACTCGAATCATATCCGGGAACTCGAGCAAATACATGACATACTCACCAATTCTCGAGAAGTGCAACATTTGATTAGGAGAATAACTGCACTCGGGATATTCATATCAAGGTTGTTTGAGTGATGTCAGAATTTTTTTGGCCTACTAAAGAAAAAGAAAGAATTCCAATAGACCCTAGAATGCCAACAAGCATTGACGGACCTGAAAATATATCTGACAAATCTGCCCCTACTCGCGAAGCCGGATGAAAGAGAACTCTTGTTGATTTATCTCGTTGTATCCAAAGCTGGTGTAAGTGTTGTGCTCGTCCAAGAGGAAACATATATGAAATCTCCTATCTATTATATTATCAAGGCTTTAACCGAGGTTGAAGCCCGTTACCTTCACCCTATAATGCCAACAAGCGTTGACGGACCTGAAAATATATCTGACAAATCTGCCCCTACTCGCGAAGCCGGATGAAAGAGAACTCTTGTTGATTTATCTCGTTGTATCCAAAGCTGGTGTAAGTGTTGTGCTCGTCCAAGAGTAAACATATATGAAATCTCCTATCTATTATATTATCAAGGCTTTAACCGAGGCCGAAGCCCGTTACCTTCACCCTAGAATGCCAACAAGCGTTGACAGACCTGAAAATATATCTGACAAATCTGCACCTACTCGCGAAGCCGGATGAAAGAGAACTCTTGTTGATTTATCTCGTTGTATCCAAAGCGGGTGTAAGTGTTGTGCTCGTCCAAGAGGAAACATATATGAAATCTCCTATCTATTATATTATCAAGGCTTTAACCGAGGCCGAAGCCCGTTACCTTCACCTTGAGAAATTAGTTTTGGCCTTGGTAGTTATGTCTTGTAAGCTGAGGTTGCACTTTCGATGTCACCCCATATGTGTAATCACCACTTTCCTTTTAAGGAATATTTTGCACAAACCCGAACTCTCGAGTAGGCTAGCAAGTTGGTCGATTGAAATTTGCAGGTATGCCATTACATACCGACCCAGACTGCTATCAAGTCTCAGGCCCTAGCCGACTTCGTGGTTGATTACAGTCCGAGTATGATGCCCCGTGCTCATTAAGAAGCGGTTCGAGAAACCAAAATAGCATCCGGAGAATGAGTCCTATCTACGGATGAATCCACAAACATGAAGGGCACCGAGATGAGGATTGTCTTGATTGCTCCGTCAGGGGCTACAATCAGGCAAGCCATAAATGTATTTCTTTGACTAACTATGAGGCCACAATTGTAGGATTGGAATTAGCTCGAGGGCTCGGGGCAAAACATATCGAGCTCAAAAGTGATTCAAAATTGATTGTCAATCACATATTGGGAAAATACTAGGTCAAAGACAGCCAAATGGGGGAATAATTAAGCAAAGCCACCACCTTGCTGACTCGGTTCAGAAAATGAAAAATGGTGTAGATCCCTCGAGAAATGAACTTTAAAGCTGACGCCTCGGCTAACATAGGCTCTTCGTTCGGTGAAACTAAGGGAGAATTAGAATCCATAGTCCATCTGCTATGCTCCATCCTAGATCCTGGCCTACACGAAGTAAATTCTACCAGCTTGACATGGGATTGACAGAATGACATCATCAATTATCTACAAACAGAGACTCTTCTAGAAGATAGTAAGGAAGTTCGGGCTTTAAGAACCAAGGCAGCCAAATATTGCATTCATGAGAGAGAGTTGTACAGAAGATCCTACATCAGGCCTTTAGCTAAATACTTAGGACCAATGGAAGTCGAGTATGTGATGAAGGAGGTACACGAGGGCAATTGTGGAAATCATTCCGGATATGACTCATTGGTAAAGAACCAAATAATGGTTGGCTACTACTGGTCTCTGATGGAAAAAGATGCCAAAGCCTATGTTTGAAAGTGTGAGAATTGTCAACATCACTCTTCTATGATACATCAACCTGTCGAGCCACTTCACTCGGTGGTGTTCCTGTGGCCATTCATGAAATGGGGGATGGCCATCGTTGGGCCATTACTTGGAGCTATGAGAATGGTAATATTCTTGTTGATCCTGACAGACAATTTCTCAAAATGGGTGGAAGCTAAATCATATAAAAAAGTTTGGGAGAAGCAGGTCATAAACGTCATACGGGATCACATTATTTATCAGTTTGGGATAACAAAATAGATCGCTTGCAACAATGGTCAGCAATTCGTGGGAAAGAAAGTTACTGAATTCTTGGAAGGGTTGAACATTAAAAAGGTGAAATCATCACCTTATCACCCGTGCACAAATGGAAAAGCTGAGTCAACTAACAAAACCATTATCCAAAGTATCAAGAAGAGGTTAGAAAGATCGAAAGGAAAGTGGCAGAAGAATTGTCAGGGGTGTTGTGGGCTTACATGACTATGGCCAAAACAAGCACCGGGGAAACCCCTTTCTCCCTGGTCTACAGAGTTGAGGCCCTGATACCCGTGAAAGTGGGGGAACCCAGCTTCCGATACACCCACGCCATGGAATAATCTAACAAGGAGGCCATGTCGGTAGGATTAGAGTTATTGGAGGAGCGTAGAGAGTTGGCTTTCGTATGTTTGGCTGCACAAAAGTAAATGGGTCTCCGGATCGGATACAACTTACTTGTCTTTAAATCCTAAAATACAAATCTCTAACTGTGTTTTTCGTTAGAATTATTTTTATCGGAAAACACTGATCTTTTGTGTTCTAATATTTGATACCATATGCTCGAAGTGATTTGCCTAAGAATAGATAATGCTAGCATATTTGTTTTTAAAGCGAAATTTGGTTCTAAAATTGCATTGATGCTAAGGGTATTCTATGTTTCATATAATAAACTATAACTATAATATCTTTTTATATTTCTAAATATACAACAATAACATATTTAGTGAAATTTCACAATGTGTGGTCTGGAGAGGATAGACGTCCACAACTATAACATATATGTAAATGTATAGACGTCCTATTGTGTGCTTGTATAGCTAGTCATCATTGAAGTGGGAGAGTTTCTAATATTATCGACTCTTTTTCTTTTTATCTGATGATTGATGAATTAATGTTATTCACACGTGTGACAGTTATTTAAAAAAATACCCCTTATTACAAACAAGGCATGTATGCTTTACCGAAGTGTGTTTTTATGCTTTCCTATGAGCAATGATGTAATTTTCTGCACAATTAATGTACTTTTTTTTTTCGTTTTGACATTTTTTCTTTTCCACTTATTGAAGAAGAAATACATAGAAAGTATTATTACTATCACCATTACATCAAAAATCAGGCGTCAAAAAAGTGAAGAAATTGAAACGAGGAAAGAAAAGAACAATTTATATTTCAGGTATATAGAAAATAAACCCGTGTCATATAATCCTCTAAAGTACATATAACTTCTTATAACAACCCGTTGATTTATTCCTAGGGTCATACGATATATTAAAGATATAAATTTCATATAATGATTTCCTTGAATTTCATTAATATGGAATTTACAAGTATTTAGGGCTCTAAATTTCACACAATCATTTCAAAATCGCGTTTGTTATCTTCCATGTTGGTTCTTGCCAGAAACAGAAGAGGTACCTGTGACGATCACAGTGGCAGAGAATAGGTTTGAATAACTTTTATGCTATCTTCAAACTTATTTTAATGTACAAAAGAATGCTAACATGAAATTGAAATACTAGTATTCCACAAAAGTGCCTTAGTGGTAAGTATTGATTTCAAAATCGTAAAGTCAGAGAGCACGTAATAAATCATTGTCTTTCTTGGGAGCAAAAGGCGAAATCCCTCGCCCACAGGGCCCACCCTCCGATTCGGCAGTTGGTGGAGGAGTAAATCACAGATTTCACCGCCCACTAGGTGGGAGGCAGTCTTGCACAAAGGAGTCATCCTCACAGCGAGAAAATGAACTCCTGCATCATGAACTCCACGCTGCGCTGCGAGCGATCTGCTTGCCTGGAACTAATCGAAATTCTGGCCATGCGGGTAAATCATTGTCTTTCTTGATCTCTTTTTCTAGTTGAAAAAGCTAACAAAAGTTTGCAACTCTTAAAATTAATTTGTATTAATATTTGCAGACAGAAGTAAGAAATAAGAGAATCAACTCGGTTAAAAGACTTCCCACTCTAATAATTCCTAAAACAAAGCTACAAATAGTCTATTCTGGCAATCTCAAGATAAATACTGCAACCCCAGCTTACCTAACATATACCAACAACATGAATGGCTCTAAATCAGCCATGCTTTTTACCACAGCTAACACAAAACTACATCCCAAAGAAAAAAAAGGGGTGGGGATTGTGGGGAGAGGAGGAAGCCTCAAGTCCTAATCTCGCACCTAAATTCTGCAACGTTGTGTCAGTTAAGGAACCATTTTAACATTGTTGTTTGACCAGCCCATGTTTGCATACATTGGCATACCATGCAATGGTTGACCTGCATTATCACAAGATCCTTGTTCATGGCTGAGAGGACTACCCCCATTTTCATCATCGGAGTCACTCGAGGCATCCTGGGAAGGAGGAGGGCTCGCTCCTCCTTAGGCTGGACTACCAAAATTCAACATATTGGAAGGTGGTGGTGTTAAAGACGGTGTCTTAGACTTTGGTTTTTTCCCTTCCGCAATGAAGCTACCAACAATCACCTGGTAATGAAGACAGTTATCAATTAAACAATATACAATCCAATGAGAGTGCAGGAACAAATGTAGTTATAACAGCACCTGTACTGGTGTTGCAGCCATGAGTGTTCCTGCAACTCCCCCGCCCAAAACTCTACCATCTGATCCAGCCAGTGACACACTTAGACTACTTGTTCTGGTACTTTGCAAGAATGAACCTGATAAAGAGATGATTTCAAATCGTCCCTGCATATGAAGAATACCACCATACACAATGACTGACAAGTTGGAATATGGTAAGCAAAAAATACTGCAGGTCATGTTTAGACAACTCTGCATGTGCATACAAAAATAGCAGACAAGTTGACCATTCTAGCAATACAGTGGATAAAAAGTACATGTGCAATACTTAAGAAAAGATAGAGACCCCCACAGCTAGTACAAACTCCAATTCACTAATAGGTTAACAAGATATGGTTTCACAGCAATTCATTACTACATTAGGCCTCCCTTGAAGCTACACTCTATAATATATGGTACCAACAACCAACTGTACATCACCAGGGTCCAAGTGATAAAAGTCCATTTCCAATGGCAACAAGTCAAGTCAAAATTGAAATAGAAAACCTTGATCTCCAAGACTTATTCAGATTTCATCCTTGTACCCTCTCAACTGCCAATAGCCCTTTGACTAACCAAGCTCATGAAAATACCGAACAAAAACAGATTCCAAAAGAAATAGTCACCCCAAATCATATCTTGCTCAAGCACAAAGAACCTATCACCTGTGGTTTGCAAACACGAGTATGATTTTGGAGAAAGTTAGAAAACTTGCACATCAATATGATGATCCCATGTTGTTTGATCATAAAATGTGGATGAATTTGTTCAACAACACTCACCCAGGCTATATCACTCCTCATTTTATGTGCCTAACACTGTAAGTCTGTCCAGTAAATAACCTAGTCCATGAAAGTGACCAGGCTTGATATGTTTTAATTTTTCTTAACACACTAATTGCTTACCATTTTCGGGTCTAGCTAAGAGTTAGATTCGAAAACAGTGTTACATGTTAATGGAAATGTTAAATGCTTGATGCATGAACTTGTCAAAGGCGCGCTTAAGCCCTGGAGCGGACTCAAAACATATTGAGCGCGTCGCCTTGCTTTTTGTGCGCTTCAGTGTCATCATCAAGGCTCTAAGACATACTTTTCCTTGCCAATGAGCCTCTCTAGAAGATGTGACATTAAAAAATAGGCAAAGGTGCAAATATACCCCTCAACTTTGCGATTTAGAGCAGATATATCCCGTTTAAAAAGTGGTGGAAATCTACCCCTACCGTTACAAAATGGTGCAGATATATCATTTTTGCTAACAGAAGTTCTTTTAAAAATCGTTAATCTTATTTTTGAATTAAAAAAATGCCACGAGGCTTTAAAAAAGTCTATCCATTTTTTTAGTAAACATATTTTTCTAAAGCCACATGGTAATTTTTTTTTCTGGTGGGTCGGGTATGGTTCGTTTAAAGAAATAGATAGACCTATTTTTTTAAATCCACAGAGATATTTTTTAAACAAATCAGACCCGATCCACCAGGAAAAAAAATTACCACGTGACTTTATTAAAATACTTGGAGTGCAAGTTTAGTAACGGGAGCGACCATGAGACATGCGTGAAGGTGAGGCTAGGTACTCAGGTCATTCCAAAGAAAGAAAGCTTCAAGTACCTCGGGTCTATTATTCAAGGGAATTGAGAGATTGATGACGATGTCACACATCGTATTGGGGCAGGGTGAATGAAATGGAGGCTCACATCTAGCATCTTGTGCGATAATAAGGTGCCACCAAAACTTAAAGGCAAGTTCTATAGGTGGTGGTTAGACCGACTATGTTGTATGGGGCAGAGTGTTGGCCAGTCAAGACTTCACACATCCAAAAGATGAAAGTTGCGGAGATGAGGATGATGAGATGGATGTGTGGGCATACAAGGAATGATAGGATTCGAAATGACGATATTCGGGACAGAGTGGGAACGACCTCGGTGGAGGATAAGATGTGGGAAGCGAAGTTGAGATGATTCGGACATGTGAAAAGGAGACTTGAGAGACACAAATGACCCAGTGCGGAGGTGTGAGGGGTTGGCTATGGACGGGTTAAGAAGGGTTAAAGGTAGGCCGAAGAAGTATTGGGAAATGTGATTAAGCGGGATATGGCGCAGGTGCAACTTACTGAGGACATGACCTTAGATAGGTTGTGGAGAACACGGATTATGGTAGACGGATAGTAGGTAGTCGATTTAGTCCTACTTATGCTTACAAACTGGTAGTTGTAGTGTCATTATTGTAGGTCTGTTTAGCCTATCATACTAGTAGGCGCAATATTGCTTTATAGTCCCTTGTCGTCTTATTTCTGCTGCTATGTGTTTTTTAGTGTACTTTGTTTATCTTATTTACATGCGTTAGTTACTGCTTCTTTTTTCAGAATGCTTTAAATTTCTTGTCCGGGTCTGATCGTTTCTCTTGCTTTGCTTTTGCTTATGTTTTGTCTTGAGCCAAGGTATTTTTTTCCAGAATGCTTTAAATTTCTTGTTCGCGTCTGATCATTTCTCTTGATTTGCTTGTGCTTATGTTTTGTCTTGAGCCGATGGTCTTTAGGAACAGTCGTTCTACCTACCAAGGTAGAGGTAAGGTCTGCATACACTCTACCCTCCTCAGATCCCACGTTGTGGAATTCCACTAGGTATGTTGTTGTTGGCTTTAGAAAAATATGTCAACTAAAAAAAATGGGTAGACTTTTCTTTAAAGTCTCGTGACATTTTTTTTAATTCAAAAATAAGATTAATGATTTTTAAGAAAACTTTCGCCAACAAAAAGGGTATATTTTGACCATTTTGTAACGGCAGGGGTATATATCCACCACTTTTTTAACGGGGGTATATTTGAACCTTTTTCCTTAAATAATTGATATTTCACTTTACCGTAATATTTTTACAATTTCTTTTTTCATATATTTGGTATTCATGTTTATTATTAAGTATATTAGCTTTGGACTAAACATATTCATTAGAGCCCACGTTTTATTTGCACTTAAAGTCCCAGATTACCTTAGACCTTTTTTGGGCTTTTAGATTTTGATAACATTGTGCATGAACAGATTTTTGCAGTTGGAAAGCAGACAACGCAACTAAAGATGTTTCCACCCCTTCCTCAACTGTTTTTTCTCTCTTTTTTCCTTTTCTATTTTAATATTAAAATAAGAGTACCCACCCACTTCCTACTTCTACAGAGTAGTCAATCTAGGATACTTTTTGGGATAAATATTTGAGGCAGAGTTCCCATCGATCAGATGATGAAATTGAGAAGCAAAGAAGAGTATGAATGCAAAGGAAAGAAATAGTTTGGAGGAATTACAGAAGACAACCCTTGTGCTATAGCATCTCTTCTCGTCATCAAGGAAAAACATGTCAAAGCCATGCTGACAACCAAAGAGGTGTGTCAAGTTGCTCTTGCAACTCGAGGGCAAGTTAGGGCCCAGTTTTTTTCTCATTTCTTAAGTCATACTAGGACCTATTATATTAATTATAAGGCCACCTTTTGTGAAGAACAATACAAATTTTACAGACTGTTTATTACAAACAAAGAGATTTTTTGAACAATCACTATAGCCAGGCAGACCCCAAAAATGGTTTGACATTATAATAGTTTCTGGAGAATCATGCAAAAGGTGCACTCAAGCCAGCATATAAGTCAGTTTAACAGGAAATAACATTTGAAAATATCATCACTTAATCAAAAGACTAACGCATGACTAAAAATATATATATTCTATGTCCAAATCAATATTTGGGAATCCAAGGGGACGTCGGAGTAGATATTTTCACATGAGCATCAAGAAAAGCATTGGATAACTCAGCCATAAACCTCCAGCCGCATAGGAATTAGGCACAAATAAATTAATAAAGCAATTACCAACATTAAAATCATAATGATACAGCAGGCATCTTAAAGCTCAAAAGCAAACAAACCTCGTAGGCCACAGTGCCACCACCCATTGCTGGTTGGCGGAGGGTGACATTACAAATGGCTCCATGTGCAGATAGAATGCAAACTGTACGGGGTCCTTGCTCTGAGAAAGCCATTAGCTTTGATGCTATGTCCTTCAGCCAAGAAAACAGATTTGCATCATAGTAAAAAGTCAACCTAAAACATAGACAGTTAAAGGCAGAGAAAACAATGGTATCACACTGCACTAACGTTGTGATTTCTGAGACTACCTACCACAAATGATGGAATAAAAAACACATTCTAGAAGCAGTAGCACCTTCAGGAGAGAGAAACACGTGGTACAACTACAAGGTTAAAAAAAATTGTCTTTTCAAAAGGCGTATAGATAACCTACCTTTTATCATTAGTATTCAGTTTTCTAACCAAGATGCACTACATTTGCATGAAAAGGATCTTGTGCGAGCCTAAATAATGAAGAAAACTCCGAAAAAACGAGACCTTTGACACATTTTATTTACAATTTTCAGATTTAAATAATTTACATTTTCTATAAAATATGAAGGTCTAGAAAACAACGGGAGGAATGCAAGGACATGGAAGAAAATAAGAAAAGGAAGGTAAAGGAAAAGAACAAACAGTCAACTTTCAAACTGCAATCTCAATGTTTGTTTTGCATCCTTTGCAAAATTAGAGACTGCAACTCAACGGGAATAGAGAAAAGGAATTCACTCCAACAGCATATTGTTGCTTCTAAGTAGTAGCAAAATTCTCTATTATGAATGTAAACTGAACTAAAAAAACATGTCAATATATCTGCGCAACCTCCTTCCATTAGAATACAATAAGTTATCTGCATAATTATCATTCACTGGCTGTAAAAACTCCAGATCTACTTCACATCAACAGTATATGTATACCTTGCCTACTAGAAAAAATGCTAGGTCTACTAGAGTAAGGAAAAGGAAAACGAAGAAGATAAATTGCAAATCACATAAGAGTCCTAATAATGCAAAAACAAAATAATTATTACTCCCTCCGTTTTTTTTGTTTTGATAAGGTAAAAGTTCTTACTCCCTCCATTTCAAATTATGTGGGTAGTTACTACTTGGAGAGTCAAACGTTATTTTCTTTTATCATGATTTTTTCAAATACTTTATAATATTTTAAATTATTAATTATTGTGACTTATAGTATTTTTTATGTAGTTTCTAAATACGATAATTTTATTTCAAAAAAACAAATTGAAGATTCTATGTCCAAATGAACACAGAACATTAATTAGTTTGATCATCGTAATCCGAACCAAACCACTTAAACTAAAACGGAGTAGTAGTTATTTCCACCTATCTACTTTGCCAAAAAAGCAACTACAAAACTATCTAATTAACCAACCAAAGACACTTGGCTTGTATTGACATCTCATGACTCCGGAAAACTATCACATGTTAACAGCTTAGGATCCCATAGTATAGGGATAGGATCTAATAGCACTGGGGCAATGCAAACTAGTGAATTCCCAAATTTAACTACCTTTGCCTGAATAGGGTCTGTGGTCAAGATATTGATAAATAATGACTAACCATCCCATCAACCTCCCCCACTTCTTTTTCAAAGACAACTGCCAAAGCAAACTGAAATTCAGCAATCAACTGACTACCAATTCGATCAATTTTTAATAATCAAAGTCAATTTCCATAATTAACCCCTTTCCTTTTTTTTCTTTGTTATAGTTTTTGAGTGAATAGCACATTGCGACCGTCAAATTATTAAAATATTTATGGTAGTCAACTAATTTTTATTTGAACCAAACAACAACAACAGCATATTGAAATTCATCACTGTCGATAATGTAAAAAAAAAAAAACATTTTCGTAGGCTTAAATAAAATGAAAAATTATTTATTTTGGTTAAAATATATACTCCGTACTATGGTACTCTTAACATACCATAATTACATGAGCACTTTCCCTGTAATTAATTTTTGTAAAACAGGATAATTACAGTCTACATATGATCTCCACATCTTATTTCAGTCAAACAAAAAACATATTTTGAACATTGTTTTCCAGATAACCACTTTAAATTATAACATAATAAATGTGTACCATCTACCATGTATACTATTGTTTGAGATAAGCTGGCTGCCAAGAGATGGGAGTTTCAATCGGTTGCGCAATTCAGTTCCGTTTTCCGTTCTACAAGTAAGATCATGTTTGGATTGGCTTATTATAAGTGCTTTTAAGCCAAAATAGCTTATAAGCGAATAAAATAAAAAAGTGCTTTTAAGCACTTATTTTTAAGTCAAAATAGTAAAAATAAACTAAAAAGTCATAAGTGACTTATAAGTCAAAAGACATAAATTCATCTAAATTTGCTCTCATCCAGGTAAAAAAAAACAAATAGAAGGAAATACCAAGTAAGAAACATCAGACTCTAATCAATTCAAGCAACTCATATTTTCCATGCAGCCGACAGAAAAAGTATATATTACCATGGTGTACCGCCAAATTTGGCTATTTCACTAAATACATAGTACCTCCGACTAGCACAACTATGTAAACCAAAGATTAAACAGATGAAAAGAAATCATCTACTAGTTTTTTAAAAATTCTTGATATGGATTTGTACCCTATCTCCCATGGTTTTCATCACTTCACTGGGGGAAAAACAAACATTTTCTTATGACAGAAAATGTCAAATATACAAATAGAATGGAAACCAAAGCCTCTTCTTAGTCCTTGTAAAGAACTGACCTGTACAACAGAATAATAAATTTCAAACAACAAATATACTATAGACAAACCAAGTTTAAAAGCCCTCAAATTACAAGATGCATAAGTTTGCATTTCCAGCATAACAAAACGGCGCCCCTATCTTCCATAATTCTGATCCTATAAACTATACCTATACTTCAGCACCTAATCTCATAAGAACCAGCTTTTGTGATATAGCGAACCCATTCAACTGTGTTGTAGCCACTCTTTTCCCATACCTGCAGACAGTTACTAGATGAAGCAGCATTTCAATCCAAAAAAAGGTCCCAAGCTAGTTGCAAGTTTGGCAAGCATACCTTGAGAAAACGAACTCGCAATCCAGACGCTGTAAACATGGGAACCTGCAATGACAAGAAGTGGGTTATTCAGCTGCAACCAATTGTTTAACCATACGATAGAAACAAAGAAGCATAAAAAAATTCAGAGGTCAATAAATCAGTATCATAAATGATTCTATGAATCAGATCATGCTATAACCTACATTTTCTTATTGATATGCTGATTTAAGTCAGAAAAGAAACGACTATTGCCATCACATGAGTGCCAACAAAAGTCCCCCTAATAATGAGTGAAATGGACTACCACTTACTAACCACTTGATTGGAAGACAGAAAAAGGGAAAGAAAAAGTTAGCTATATAATTTTCTCTTGCTTGAGCAAACAGAAACTAGAAAGAAAAATAGTAGAACAAAGTCAATTTTCTCCAAGTCCAACTTGGTCAATAAGAAGAAAGGCTTTACGTCTGTTCCCTCCCACTTTCTTGTCAATCCAAACCAAGAATGAGAATGAAATTGTCTCACCATTTCATTCCTTTATTTTCCTATCCCTTCTACCAAGGGAAGGGTAAGCTCCTCCAATCAGCCAGTAAACGTGGCTGGTATAACATTTCCACAAGGCTAGATACCAAACTCTTCCAACTTGTGTCATAAAGAAGTAGTAGAAGCAAATAGTGACGATGATTATGTACAACATTCAATAGCAGTCTTCTACTCCTAGTTTTCCTTTGGAAATGTTTTCTAAGAATAAGGCTCGGTCATTTGCATCTAATTCCAAAATTCATTTACTTTCAAGCCACCCTCTGCAAGAACAAGAACTATTGCAGCTAGGAATACATGCTACCATCAGCGAAGTGAACACAGTTATCACCCATCCCCAAAAAAAAATAAAGTTCAGGCACCTGGAATTCCATCTGAATTGGTGGCCTAGTCCAGGACTTCTTCTCTGCTATTGTTGAAATCAACTCCACTTCAGCACTCATTGTTGACTCAGTTTGCCCAGGAAATTTTTTTATCCTGCAATAAGAAGCCCATATTGATCCAATCCACTAGAAACTAGATTTACTGCTGAAGAAGGTAGATAATATAGTTGGCCTCCTCTTAAAGAATACAGAACACGGTCAATACACAATTAGATAGTGTTCACAACAATATCTTGGATCAGTGGCAAAATGGAAGAGAACATTTGAGTGCACTCTACACCTCTGCCAATGTATGATCGGGAAACTGAAATTATACATTACAACATAAACGGAAAAAGGGGGGAATAACAGATTTTTCAAACAAACTGAGCCATTATGCTACTATACAAACCCAAGAACTGGTCAATAGTACAACTTTTACTGGATTATGATAATCATGAAGAACTACGGACAATTAATTCCTTCTAGAAGCCACAAAGAAGAGAGTTAAATTTTGAGCTTTTGTAGTCTTCCACTGTCCATGTATAACAACTTGACCAAGAAGATTCCACTTCTTTTTCACCAGAGCTTCCTTCCAGTACAACACATTTATCTCTTCTTTTTTTGGATCAGTTGTAGAGCATATATTCTCCCTCAAGACCTTTTGAGGCTGTATCATAATAAACGTTGAAAGGCTGGAAAAGCTCATGCAAAGAAAATTCCATATTGTTCGAAACAGAGACGAGCAATATTATAAGAACATCTGCTTGTCAACTTTCAAGCATAAACAGATCAGCTTAGATGAAGTGTATGCAATTCTACTTGCTGAAAGGAAAGCATCTATGAGCGAGCAATCATGCACATGGAGACATAAAACACGTGAATACACAACATATTTCAAGGCATACTCTAAGCTAAACATTCTCTTCCACAGAAAAAGCGTTCAATTGCCTCCAGTTTGAACAAAATGGATCACTCTGAAGCATGCATTATTCTCCTTTGATTTCATAAAGAAACCAGTATAGCATAACAGGTTTCCTTTTGTAATGCTGTCTAGTTTCAGTAACAAGAATGTGGTACAAACATTTTACAAGAGATTAAATGCCACCAAACAAAAAGATAAAAATTTAATAGAAAATATTCTCATCCATTGATTAATGGAAGAAAATACCATAGCAAAAAGGATTCATAAGTGAAGGGATGCAAGAAATTTCAAAAATGGCATTTTGTATATTATTTTGATAATGGACCACATGATAGCTGACACCAAATCTCCACCTTGGGCTATTGAGATCTTTACTAATGGGATTACACCTGTGCTGACTGTTAAGTGTTAAGTATGATTCGAGTTATTAAATGTCCTAATAAAACGCAGCCAAGGTCCTAATGCAAAAAAGTGTATCAACAATCAATACCTTCAAGAACAATGTCCAATAGAGCTATAGGATTACGCCAAGAAAGATAAAAGCATTGCATACTCACTTCCACACCAAAGAGTCAATGGATGGATTGTACTTAGCTCTCCCTGATGTCACCTGGAAGCTTGCTTTTGCAGTTTGCTTTGGCACTGGAACTTTAATGACAACTCCAAGAGCAAACATTTTCGCACCAAACACACTCTTAACCTGAAAAGGATACAAATCATGTTAGAAATTTCTAAACCGTATCAACGTTTCAAATTGAAGTTCATTCTATACTGAAAGAAGAGCGACAAACCTTAACATTCACTTCCATTCGCGTACGACCTAATTCCTTGATTGTTGGCAATACCCGGAAAGGAAGATTTACTCCTTCAGTAATGCGGTACCTGAGGGGGAAAAAGTTTGCAATTACAAATTCAGGCACTGCTGTGAAAAAGGTATGCCTAATTATGTGTATAAAATAAACTATTGTTTTTCCTAAATCAAGTGCCGATATTTTGAGTTAAAAACCTTCAGCATATCCGAGCAATCAAATATATGTATGCGATATATATAGTCCACAAACATTACGACTTACTCCATTACACTACAGATGACACAGGTCAATTCAAATTTCTCAGGAAAATTAAAGAATTAATCCCATCAATTCTTTTAAGCTGCATGACTTTTTAAGCTACTCAAGCTTTCAATGATAAACCTTTGCCTTTCTAGTTAGAGTGCGGAAAATATATTACCACTTATATGCGGGAACGTTTGCCTCTTGCAGAAATGTGAGGTAAGGTTGCGTACAATAGACTCAGCGCATAGCAGGAGCTTAGTGCACCGGACTGCCCTTGTTATATGCGGGAACGTGTACAAATTTCACACAAAAGAGAGGTTAAAAAAGATACTTTTATTTATTAGGATGTCCTATTCAACAAAATAGGAACCATCAAATTTATCTCTGTATACAATAAATGCACATATTCCAATTCAGGGAAGTGGACATTAATTTGAGAAAACCGATTACAGAGGAAATTAAATATTATACAAACATAATAGTTTTGCTTTTGTTGAGGTGAGACTAGAGGGGATGATTGTGGTGCCAAAGTGCAAGCATTTAGATATCTAGACTCGTTTCAAGAGAATGGAGCGATAGTTGAAGATGTTACTCATACATACAAAATCAGACGTTTGAAATTGAGCAGTGTTACCGGGGTATCATGTGTTGTGACATATGCAAAATTTCCAAGTATATTTAGCATTGTTCTATAAAGATAAATGAAGAGCAACAGACTCAGCTTTCCAGCTTGAGAAGATAATAATAAAAATAATAAAAACAGAGCCTAAAAACAACATTATGGCGAAAGAAGTAGGAACTTACTTCATCAGTTCAAATTCACCATCTGGTGGTACAAAGCTCACAGTCTTTTCTGAGTTGAATCTTGTCAAGTTTACACATTGGTGGAAAGTAACATCATCGAGCTCAATAGTTTTTCCGCTGCACAGAGTAGCAGAGTAATGCATTATGTTGGTGAGCAACACAGATTGAAACTAGAAAGTAAGTCGTGGACTCTGCAGAAAATGGAAAAACAACAGACAAAGCAGTCCAGCATTTAAAACACAGTTTACCATTTTAGTTATATAAGGTTATAAAGATAACTAATATGGCACATTGAAGATAAACATTTTGAAAATTATGAAAACATGCTTAAAAATACTTGAAATCGTTTAGGTACTTGTAAAATTATGTTATCGGGTAAATCTTATTTATGGTCCCGGGCCAACATCTTAGGCAATTACTATTACCGTCCGTATCTTTTGTACCTTAAGAACAGTGGAATATATATAGTAAGACTTTACATTTCATAAACAGTAGAAGAAGCATGTGTGGTTTTTCTTGAAATATTCTTTTTGAGAAAAGGTATGTAATATAACTATAACACGAAGAGTGCTTGAATACAAGAAAATATTTTTTCTTAAAATATTAATGTACACATCACCTAAAGATATATTTTGGTCCCACAATAAACATGCCTCACTAAGAAGCAGTGTTTTTTTTATAAGGACACTAAGAAGCAGTGTTTTTTTTATAAGGACACTAAGAAGCAACGTTATACATCTAAAGCTAGCGTCAGTGGTCAGATAGATGGTTGGATGACACTCCTCTAATGGAGCAACTTCCAGATCTTTATGCAATCATCTCTAACAAGATTTTTCTGTAGCCGGTTGCTATTCCAAAAGGAGATGGAACTTCATTTAAGAAGGAAATTGTATGACTGGGAAATTGATTGCATAAATGACTTAATTCAAAACCTGGAACTTGTCTCTCTTGATAATCAGGTGGCTCATTCTTTGTTGTGGAAGGTTAAGAAAGATGGTAAATCTACTGTCAATACATGTGATAAAATCCTAGTGAGGAAAAATGGGAGGAATCCGTGAATGTTGGCCTATGTACCCCCTAGAATGCTTACTTCACTTGGATTGTCACTCGTGAAGCTTGTTTAATCCATGACAATCTACATAAAAGGGGTCATATATGCAGATGCTTCTTATGTAAAGAGGCTAATGAATAAGTGAATCATTTACTACTGCCCTGCACTTATCAGGAAAATTTGGTCAATGTTTCTAAGCATTTTTGGAGTCCAATGGATTACGCCAGGAAGTATAGTACATTTGTACTTGCTTTATGCATCTGGTATGTACAGCCAGTTCCTAGGGACAGCAAGCATTACTGAAATGCAGTTCCTACTTGCATTTTCTGGAATACTTCGCTAGAACAGTAGATGTTTTTAATGATAGTCTTGGAGTAACTGGTAAAGTTGATACCATGTGACCAGGAGGTCATGGGTTCAAGCCGTAGAAACAGCCTCTGCACCTCTTGCAGAAATGTGAGGTAAGACTGCGTACAATAGACCCTTGTGGTCCGGCCCTTCCCCGGATCTCGCGCATAGCGGGAGCTTAGTGCACCGGGCCCTTTTAGTGATAACATAGCAGATGTAAAATCTAGATGCTGTAAAAGTTTTTATTTGTGGTGTAGGAAGAATGTTATATCTAACATAGCCTCCTTGTTGGATCTGCTGAAATCCTTCAATACATACAAGGAAGAGCTCTATTTTAATGTACTCTTTTTTAAAAAAAAACTGGTACTATTAAAAACAAACTCTATTCTAATGTACACTTATAAGTACCTTCTTGGTACTCCGTAATAAAATCTTTACCTTTCATAAAAAAATAAAACAGTTCATGAACCTTCCACATCCAGAAATTTCCTGTTAATTCTCTTGAACAACCCAATCCCATTTCCTTATTGAGCATTAATATTCCTCTTCCAATTTAGATGCAATGAGAAAAAAAGAGAAACATTTATTCTTTCCGTTTTGAGGAGATCTAATTTCAAATGAACTAAAATCTTCAATTTTCTTCACTTGAAAAATAGAAAGTTAGCCTAATTTGGAAAATACTTAAGTAAACCCTACTGAAACAAGTAGCTCAAGAAGCAAATTCTGCAGACATAAGTTCAGTGAATGAAACACAAGTATTCAGAAGTTACCTCTTTGTTGGACGGATTTAAGCTGCGACTCTTTCTCAAGACCAATTTTATCATTTAACCCCAACTTCAAATCAGGCATTCCAGAAAGGAAGCATTTCATGAGAACTTTCCCAGTTACATCGCAACGGAGCACACTACCTACAATTGTCTTGTTAGTGGAAAACAGAAAACAAAAAACATCCACCAAGATACGCAAAAACGTTATACCTTTTGAAGACATAAGGAGATTAACACTTTCCACAATATCCAGAAACACCTGTCAAAAATATAAATCCTAATTAAGTTAAGAAATTGGGCGGATAAGAGAACTACAGAATAACTTTAAGAGGTAAACAGCAAAAACCACCTCATTCTTCTTATAAACAAGACCCTCCCTGCGCCAACCAACAGCACCCGTGACTTGTAATGTTGCATTCGGAACTGGTTTATCTAAAGGCTGCTAGATTTTGTGCATGAGAAGAAGAAGTCAGTAGAGTTATCCATATTTTTTTGAGAAAGATTAGAGTTATCCATATTAGAATAATAATTTCTCTTTGCTATACCATTCTCTTAGATCTCATGACTGATCTTTTTTCTTTCGAAAGGTATCTCATGAATGTACTTTTAAAGGACACCAAACAGATAAAATATTCTAAATTATTCTATTGATGCTATGAAAGCAAGTAGAGAGATTACTAACCTTTGAAGAAAAGGGTGAGCGAACCCCTTCTTGAGTAATATAGAGCTTCAAGATTTCAGGTGAAAGATTTTGAGGGTAACCAAAGTCCATTATCTCTGTGATGTATGCAAATTAACGAAAATCAATCTATAAAGCACATTAGATAGGTATATGAAAATTGACTGAACACTAAACTTTGTGGCTTACAACAAACGACTATCAGATTTATGCATATTAAAGTAATTAGCTTGTCCATAGACAATTGTCATTCATTATCAGACTCCCAAAAAAAAAACATATAAAAGAAGTATATGATGTCCATGCATGGAACAAATAAGAATGGAAATATAAGGGCTCATTTCATACACCAGATCAGCCTCATGTTAGGCAAGACCTGGTAGCATTTCAAAATTAGACCAAATTGGATTATTCTATCCGGGATTCTTTTTCCTTTTATAAGGATCCAGATATTGTTTCAAGTTGGGATTGCAATCTACCTTCGAGATTTGAGGCAATACTGAATTGACATCCCATATAAATAGAGAAGGGTAACAACTGGGCTAACGGACATTGCATAGAAGGTGCTGATTCCATCATGACAACTAATTAGCAGGGCAAGGTTCCTCCTCCTTTTGTGTCTTCATCTTCTTCTTCCTCCCCCTCCTATCCGCTACAACAATTTCAAGACCCTTCCACCCTGATGCCTAGAGCACAGACGTCCTTTGACCCTTTTCAGGTAGCTTCTCTTCTTCCTTCCTTTTTTTCTTGCTTTGCCCCAACAGTCAAGCACCCGATCAAACACTTCCCCATTAGACCACTGTTTTTTTTCTCCAAATACTGATATTCAATCTCGCTCCTTACCGGCCCAATGAAGCATTCAAGCTCTCCCTCCACTCACCCTGCGACAATTTCTTTGATTTTTTTCTCCAAAATTTCCTGATATTTTTCCATTTTCTACCAATTATTTGTGTTTTCTTAATCTTTTTCACCACCAATGTTTTTATAGTCTCTGCTATATCTGGTTGTGTCTTGAAATTATGCCATTTAGATTGCTTTTGGTTTTGTTGAATTTGTGTGGTAAAATTTTGTTGTATACTTCCGATTGTATAGAGATCAGAAAGTGGACAATAGACTTATTTAACAATAAATTCGGATAGGGAATTTTGGAAATAAAAATTAAATTCACTGATTATTCGCGGTGTCATCCATCATATAAACACTAGTCACGAATAAAAATCCACACTCTATTGCCCTCACTAATAATCCAATCCTAAGTAATACGACCCCGCCCTGTCCCATTTAATATACCAAATGACCCCTAAGAAAACACATTTTGTATGTGCACTGTCCACGCGAGTGTAATAAACAACATCAAGCACATCATGCTAAATCGGGCAAAGAGATGTGACTAGCTAGTCAATGAAGCAAGAAAATAAATATTCTCTATAACAACAACAACAACAAACCCAGTGTAATCCCACAGACCTTACCCCTACCTTTGTGGGGTAGAGAGGTTGTTTCCGGTAGACCCCCGGCTCAAAATTAGTGTAATCAAAGCAAGATTGGAAGGAAAATAACGACAACAAATAACAAGAGGTACAAAGCAAATAAAGCATAGTAAACATTGAAGAATAAGATCCTACGCGGATACTAACTAATACTAACAAATAGACTAGCCCCCTGCCTCTCCCACAAAATGTCCTACAACACTCGGCTACTTATTACCACACTACCCTAATCCTCGACCTCCATACCTTCCTATATAGGGTGAGGACTGTCATGTCCTTAATAAGCTAAAGATGTGCCATAACCCGTCTAATCCCCCTCCCCCCCCCAAGTTCTTCTTCTGCCTTCCTTTGCCTCACTTAAAATCTGCTATAGCCAGCCTCACACTTCCTCACTGGTGCATCCGCGCACCTCTTCACATTCCCGAACTATCTCGCGTACAGAAAATCACTAGGGTAGCTATCATATTCAATTCATTGGAACAGAGCTTTAGTAAGAGATTTCCGAAAGAAGTATTTCAATACAAGTATCTGGAGGGTTCTCTAGCGTGTATAGTGGAACAGCAGCAGCCATAGTAATGCATATGTATTGAAATTCTTTTTGGAGAACAGATTATTGCTTTAAAGGAGACTGTCACACCAAAAGCAACATAAATTTTAGTCCACACTTCCTTTCCTCTCAATTAGAAAAGAAAAAAGCTTCTCCACCAAGACAGCTAAACATAACAAAAATTACTAGACGTGCATGTTCCCTTAAGCTCCATAATACTTGTTTATACAAACCACATGTTCAAGAAAACCACATTGGTAAAAACAAGCAACCATGACCATTAAAACTACAGCTGCCTGCAAGAGATTATATGAAGAACCACATCACCTTTCAGTCATCACTCAATTGAAAAGTGGAGGACTACGTAACCAACTTGGCCCCTCCTTAAGTTTTCTTTCCAGTTTCCACATTATCCTAACAGTGGTACTCTGCAACAACAACAACATACCCAGTGAAATCCCACAACGTGGGTTCTGGGGAGGGTAGAGTGTACGCAGACCTTACCTCTACCTTGGTAGGTAGAGCGGTTGTTTCCAAAAGACCCTCGGCTCGACAGTGGTACTCTATCCAGTTATAATTAAATCTACAACCTTTCCTCTCAAAGATGACGAAGTGGGTAATGGGGTAAGCAATCACACACATAAAAAATCAACATCACTTGAGAAAACAGAAAACCGAAAAAATATGTATATAATTAATACAGATAGACGTTTTCTTTTTTGATAAGTAGTAATACAGAAAGGCTTCCGTGGTCGAACTTTTAGATTATAATGTCAAATAAATAATCTCAAATGGCTTACCATCCAAAAGCTCATAGATTAAAACAAAGTTATTACGAATGGCATCTTCGTCAAAAGAACCACCGAAATAAGATTTGAATAGTGCAACAGCCTGCATGAGAATAAAAAAGAAAGTTGTCAAAAGGAGTAATCGCAACTAGAATCCACTGGAATTTAAATCCCCTACCTACAAATTATAGCGCATTCATCATACCAGTTATAAAAAGAAAGGGTGGTAACAGTGACAAGCAGAACACAGATTTAGAGGGTGGTAACAGTGACAAGCAGAACACAGATTTAGGCTATTAAATAATAGATATGGCAGTATGCTCTCCTTCCCCTTTTCATATGAAATACCATGCATGTTTTTCCTGAGACAGTTGAAAATGTATTATGTTTTTTATAACGGTGCTGTTTGGGCAGATTTGTGCAAACCTCACCTATTCAAACGGATACCTGCTACTTCTCGTCATTATAGGTACCAAGTAACTCCACCCACAAAAGCTTAGGCAGATGAGAAGATATCACCTAAAATGTTTTGTTTCTGCGGGAATTTGAACCGATTTTCCTATGATTTCACTATCTCATTAACCATTAGATCACATCCTTGGGTTGAAAAAATATGATATTCATGGAAGGTGGGACACCTAGTTCTATTTATCCACAGGATTGGAGACTAATATCATGTTTGACCAAGCTTCTGAAAAGCTAAGGTGCTTATGTTTTTTTAAAAAGTGCTTATTTTAGGGAATCGAGGTGTTTGTTCAATCTTTTAGTAACAAAATAAGTGCTTTTGAGTAGTGGCAAAAGTAGCTTTTTCCCCAAAGCACTTTTGGAACCTTGAAAAAACACAAATTACTTCTCTAATAATGGCAGAAGTTCTTTTGAAATTGATTAGCCAAACGTAAACGGCTGCTCTCCAAAAGTACATTTTTAGAAAGCACTTCTAACAAAAAAAAACACCTTTCAAATTACGCAGATTTTGGAAGCTTGACAAAAAAAGGCTATAAGAAAGTGGGTTTTTGTGTTTTGCAGTGCTTCGGATACATAAAATACAAATATTTATCACGTGCAACTGAGTTTTTATATGTCCTAACCAGAATATAGAACACCTCAATTAACCTGCTATCTTGATAAAATGCTATCTTGATAAAAAGAAGAATTGCTAGTCTTGCATTAACGAATGATAGAGTGGATAGTTGATGAGATTGAAAATCCTAATTACCTTCATTACTGAGTTAAACTCCTTGTGTTTTCATTATTAGTTTATTCCTGTGATTTGATTTTAGTTTTTAAATTCTTAGTTTAGAAATCTCAATCTATATTCGTTTACCAAATAGAAACCAAAGATAAACTAGTTGGTAATTGATAATTCAGTCTCTGAGGACGATACTCGGTCTTACCGAATTTATTACGAATTGCGATAAGTACACTTGCGTAGCGTATAGAAATCTCGCAACACTATGTCATTTTTAAGACGGAAAAAATGCCCGAAGAATGGAGTACGGTGATTCCGTTGTACAAGAACAAAGGTGATATTTAGAGTTGCAACAACTATAGAGGGATCAAGCTGCTAAGTCACACTATGAATGTTTGGGAGAGGGGTGGAGAAGAGGGTGAGGAGGGGCGTATCTATTTCAGAGAACCAGTTTGGATTCATGTGGGGGCGTTCAACAACATAAGCCATTCATCTTGTAAGGAGGCTGGTGGAGCAGTACATGGAGAGGAAGAAGGACATGCACATGGTGTTCATCGACCTTGAAAAGACTTACGAGGCTAGAGGTGTGCCGGTGGCATACACTAAGGCGATCAAGGACATGTATGGAGCCAAAACCTGTGTAAAGACAAATGGGAGAAGATTCGTAGCACTTCCCAGTTGTGACGGGATTGCACCCGAAATCATCCCTTAGTCTGTTTTTATTTGCCTTAGTGATTGATGTTTTGATATGGCATATCGAAGGAGAGGTACCTTGGTGTATGTTATTTACGGATGACATAGTGCTCTTTGACGAGACCAGCGGGAGAGACAGGCCCTTGAGTCTAAAGAGTTCAGGTTGAGCAAGATCAAGACATAATATTTGGAGTGTAAGTTCAGTGGTGTGACGCGTGAGGCTGACATGAAAGTAAGGCTTGACACACATGTCATCTGGAATAAAGGAAATTTCAAATATCTTGGGTCTACTATCCAAGGAAATTTCAAATATCTTGCTTTTGAGAGATTCACGATGATGTCACACATCGTATTGGTGCGGGGTGGATGAAATGGAGGCTCGCATCCGAAGTCTTGTGTGATAAGAAGATGTCACCAAAACTCAAAAGCAAGTTCTACAGAGTAGTGGTTAGACCAATTATGTTGTATGGGGAGAAGTGTTGGTCAGTCAAGAACTCTCACGTTCAAAAGATGAAAGTTGTGAAAATGAGGATGATGAAATGAATGTGAGGGCATACTAGGAGAGATAAGATTAAAAATGAAGATATCCGGAACAAGGTAGAGTGACTTCGATGGAGGACAAGATGAGGGAAGCAAGGTTGAGATGGCTCGGGCATGTGAGGAGGATATGTGCAGATGCCTCAGTCGGAGGTGTGAGAAGTTGACTATGGATGGTTTCAGGAGAGGTAAAAGTAGATCGAAAAAGTATTGGGGAGAGATGATTAGACAGGACATGGCGCAGTTGCAGCTTACCGAGGACATGACCTTAGATAGGAGGTTGTGGAGGACAAGAATTAGGGTAGAAGGTTAGTAGGTAGTAGAGTTTTGTCTCGCTTATCCTTCCTTACTAGTAGTCATAGTATATCTCATGTAGTTTCTTATCTTTCGATATAGTTAACGGGTTTTTTCTTATTTGACTGTTTGTTATTGCTTTATTCTCGAAATGAGGTATGTCTGAAACAACCTTTCTACCTCCCACGTCACAGACACTCTACCCTCCCTGCACTGACGGGATTACACTTGGTATGTTGTTGTTCAGATAGCAAAAATATACCCCTGCATTTACTGAAAATGATTTTGAAAGCTTACTGGAACACTAGTACATATCATTTCCACAGACCAAATCCTCAAAAACTCTGCAAGTACAGAATATTTTACAAACTTACTTATTAAGAGAGTGAGGTTACCTCAACAACAAACTTGAATGCACATGCGACATTTGCATTGGTGCTAACTACAATAACAATATAGACATTACTAATTCTCATGTAGAAGAAAGAGCAGCCTCCAATCTGCCTAACAGGACATGTCCCGAGCTCTTTTGTCTGCATTATATGCATCCGGAAGGCATCTACCATATTACCCCTGTTCAAATCAAGTTCACAGTGTAATGAGAAGATCACGGCTTATATTGCAATGGACTTCTTTATTTTTTACCAGTGATTGCATGATGGACTTCTGCACAAATCTTATTAGAAAAAATAAAGTACAAAAGCTGAAGACAAGATCTCCTTGGTTTACTGCACAAACATATCTATCAGTAATTAAAATGGTAACGAGAAAGATGGAGCAAGTAGAAGCTATTTATAAGACTTACATAATGGTAACTGCAATGGATGTCAAAGAAAAAATATTGACTAATCCAAGCTTCACATTGGTCAGAATTTCTCGATAGTGGGATAAGAAGCACAATTCTTACAAGTGATACATGTCATGATTGTATTCAAATTAACCAAATACATATTAAACATGTGACCCTTGACAGACTAAGAGACAAATGGGCACTTTGTTTATCATTACAAGGGAACAATTCAAACTTGAGAAACAAGAAATATCAAAGCTAAATAAGAACCGAAAAAAGAACTAAAATTATTGTAAAATAAACAAAATAAGAATTTGAGGACACTAAATTAATTGATAACACTGTCCGCAAAGTAATGACTTTCTACACTTTAATTTAATAATATCAATATAAAAAACTAAAATTGAAAGGTGATAATCTTTTGAAATAAGAGGAAAATTTGCACAGACGAAGAGAGCAATGGGAAATTCATTTGAAGCAAACAAGCATAACAATGGTCCAATTCAAATATGTATGTCAGCTTCTCTATGTCCTGGTTATAGGATAGACAAATGCCCAGCTAACCAACATCATTAAACGACAACCAGCAGATGGTCAAAGTAGACCTTCAGGTTGCCATTTCCCAAAGGAAAGGACGCTGAAAATACAATTCATGGCCTTTTATCTTCAAAAATGTGACACTTCAATGGATTGCTTTTATAGCTAATTTAAGAAAATGTGAAGGTAGAGATAGAGGTAAGGTCTGCGTACACTCTGCCCTCCCCAGACCCCACTCGTAGGATTACACTGGGTATGTTGTTGTGAGTGAAATAATGGATATATTCTTAGCATTTCCTTTGCTGTTCATGTTGCTGTTGCTTTTGCTTTCATTCTTTTGGCAAGTTTTGCTTTTAGTTTTCATTGTCTCACCAAGGCATCCAAAGACAAAAGAATGATTCCCGCTAGATCTGTTTCATCCCTTCTAATTTCAAGGGGGGTGATGATCTTAGAAGGCAAGCACATCTCATGCAATTCAATGGAGGATTTTACTAGACAATTTTCAATACAACTTTGTCAGGAATTTATGGCCCAACTGACACTGGAAGATGCTTTCCACTGCAAATTCATCACATCATAAGCTTAATATTTTCTAGGAAGATAGCCCCAAGGAATTAGCTCAATTGACAAAGGTTGAGGGACTTTTGTCTTAGGTCACAAGTTCAACCCTGCTTCAAGAAACTAAATCTAGTATTTAAGTGGAGTAAGGTAGAGGGGGAAGTCCATCATCCCCAAATTCAAGTGCAGGTGGCCAGTTTTTCAATAACAGTCAAAATTGGGACAATCTCTATCCAGGGTGGAAGTTTGATGTCACTACCAATCAGTGATATCAGCTAGATACAATTAAGCGATAAGTGCTGATTCTTTTTCTTATAGTACAATTTCTGAATAAACATTGGAAGTCTATTACTTGCAGCAAACTGCCCAACATTTTGTCGAGATCTGGCTGAGAGTGCTACTTGGATTCTGGTAACTGATACTACAGAGAATTGCAACACATAAATACATGTATCACTGCACCACTACTGCTTTGTGGCGATGCATTCCAATACAGTTCAAATACATAAATATTTCAAAAGTTTCAAACAAATGCACATATAAATATGTATCTACACTAAATCCCAACACATTATGACAAAGTAGTAGCAAGGGCGGAGCTACAGCCTCCCAAGGGTGTTCGGATGAACACCCTTCACCGAAAATTATACTGTATATAGGTCAAATAACACCTTATGTGAGACACATCATAACTTAAACACCCCTGAGTGGCCTTGACACAAGTAAGAGTTGCAGCCCAGCAGTCTAGGGTGTTCATAATGTGCTTGGAGGCGCGGGTTCGATTCCCAACTCGCAGGGTTTTTTTCTTCTTTTTTTTTGGTAAACCCAGGGAACCCTTCGGGTGAGCACTCATTTTTGGACCATTTTGTTGGTTGCTTCTATTCCTCTCTTTTTAAAAATCAATAACCTAAAAGTTTCTTCATAAAGATTAACTCTTAAAACTTTAAAGTTGTGTAAAAACAAACAAATAATCTTTAAAATATTTTTTTATTCAGAAAATGTTAAAGTTCTAAAGTCAAGTTGTAGAAAAATTCTTTAACAGAAAAAGCTCTAATGCCTCTCGACTCTCTCCCTCCTTTGGTTCTAGGCATCTAGAGTTCTTCTCTTCCGTCATAATTGTGATAAATCATTCAAATCATACATTTATTAGTAGATTTTTTTTATGTTAGTTCTGATTTATAAAATTGTAGTTCTATTAACGTATTTATATTGTTTAGCTAACTATTGCATTGTTTGATTTAAAACTTTCGGTAACACAAAAAATTATATTGACTTGTTAAAAATTTGAATACCCTTGACAAGATTGTAGTGGTGTAATGATATTTTGTTGCACATAGACTAACATCCTAGATCCATCTCTATGTTCAGACAATACAATGAAGAAATCAGTAAAATATATCACCATTCTACCAGTGATTTGGGAGGAACATACCCGACATCGTCACGGTAGAGGCGATTGATGAGGACATCGCCACGGATATTAAGGAAGTATACAGCTGAAGCTGCCACAGGCATGCCTGCAACATCCACTTCGATTCTAAGGAAATCAAAATTTAGGAAGAAGACGCAGTTGGGTGTAATTTCAACGCCAAGAACGATGAATGGTCCTTCTTACACTTTTTTTTTTCCAATTATACAAGAACCAGTTGAGCTTGCGGACATGGCCCCTTCTTACACTGTTATACTACCTTGGTCCTTGGGTCTAATTTTATCTCTAAATTATTGTCAAAAGAAAAATAAGTTAATTTATACCTACATTTTTCTTTATGTATTTTCACATATGATACAATAGTTGAGCTGAGTTTAGATCATGTTGAAAATATTTATTAAACGTGAAATAAAGTTAATCTTATTTAATTATGATTTGAATAATTAGGGTTCCGCATGTGGGAAACTTTATTTCCACACACGTGCACACGTAATGTCAAGGATCATATTTCCTCAATGGAAGAGATATTGGTACAAATATGAATTGTTTGAGACGTAAGTCAATAGACGGTTATTGGTCAAATGACATTGATTTCACGTTGGTAAATGAAGAAAGAAGTGTACAATGTGTTAAAAGATGAAACGAGTCATGATCGGGCCGCGGCACCAACTCTCTGAAGTTGTGGCGCCGCGGCGCCTCCCTGCAGGGCCGCGACGCTGGTAGTCCACAGGCTGCGACGGGAAACGAAAAGACATGACTCTTGGACTGATTTTGAGGCATTAAACCTCCATTACATCCCAAATGAATTCAGCCATTATTTGGCTGAATTAACACTCCATAATCATGGTCATTTAAGGCCGTTACATGGGCAATTGAAAAGTCATATTTTCAATACTATAAAATGAGGCGTTTGGCTCATTTGCAAGAACATACTTAACACATTCTCTAGACAATTTCCTGAAATTGTTCTTCCTCTTTAACAATCAAACACTCTAAGATCTTTCTTTCTATAGCGAACTCTTGAGTTTCCTTTGCTCATTAGTTTGGTTGTTGTTTTATCTTGGGAGATAAGTTGTCATTACTCCATTGAAAGGAATATACGGGGCAATATTATCTTAAAGAAAGATTGATCATCAATCGACTCAGCGAGACAAATTTTCTTGTTCACATTGGTTGTTACTGTGACTTTTCTCGTTCCTTGTTATTATCAATATATTCCAACAGATCAATATTATTTAATAACCAGATGAATTTGAAAGTGATCTATTTTAAAGTGAATTACAAAAAGCAAAAAAGATGTTTATTAGGATTAGGACTAATAAAAATTATGTTTATTTCAAATAACTCAGCTTGAATCATGATACTAATATAGGTTGAAACTATAAATAACATGGCAAAGTCCAAAACTATTTACTAACTATGAGAGTATAAATGAACTCCAAGGGTAAGAATAAATTTGAACTGATTTTCCTTCAAAAAGTTCTTAACTAAATATTCAGTTGCTCTAGTTTTATACTTTATATATTACTCATAAAAGGGCAAACCTCTATGCACGTGTCCAAAAAGTAGGACCACAAAAGATATCAGACGCATCTTACCTCACATTTCTGCAAAGTTGTTTAGTGGCCTTCAACTCCTACATACACGACAAAGAATCGCATATACTCCAAGATCGCCTCTATACATTACTCATAATATTTATTTATTTTTAACATAAAATAACTCATAATTTCTGTAACTATAAGTCAGGGATTTGAATAGTGAAAACAACCATTAATATTTGTAATTATTGTAATTAGGATAGGTCATTTTGCACAGGTTTCCCCTTTGTGTACATTACTAAATTTGAGCAACTAATTCAACCTAAAAGGCTCAAATTTATAATACTGCTTGATTAGGTCCTTTCAGCTTTGTGGTTAATTGGGGGTAATAACAGAAGTTAATTGCTTTCCCAAAGTCCCAATATGCCGTAAAATCACACAGAATGAGATTATGTCAAGCATTTTTTCGGAAATAACTCTGGTCACGACAGAGCATAAACACAATTCAAACCAAACCCAAAGTTCCAATAGGAAGAAAGTAAAAAAAGAAAGCTACTTTAAGCCTCTTTTTATCGGCTGGTCGCACGCACGGCATAGTCAATCATTATCATTATCATCATCCTCTATACTTTCTAATTCGCCGATCAGCAGTCATCAAAGATTTGGCGATCGATTGTAATTCCAGTATTGCCCTCGTACTTGAAATGCATGTATGATTGTATGTAGCACAAGTGATAATGGGTATATTTAGGAGATTAGCTGGGTTTCTAGGGTTTTCAAAAGACGAAGCACGAGAAGTGAGACATGTACAAGACGAACACACAACACCTCAGAATAATAATAATAATGTACCTTGTAAAGGATTCAGTGTACCTGTTCAAGTTGCTGTTTCTAGAGATCTACCTGGTCCTATCCTTATTCCCTGTAATACAAGCACTGCCGGCGTTCAGGTAATTACTGGAAACTTCCATTTTGATCTGTAGACTATAAATCCTTGATACTAATGAGCAATCACTCAATCTCTAATTGGTTAGGTCAGCTTAATAACTGTCAAATTAATGCTACATAAGCTCAGCTTAATTATTGTCAATCCCTTGTAGTTTCTTGTCCTTCCATTTCTGATATTATTTGCTGTATTTTTGTACTCTGACTATCGTATTAATTTGTGATAGTTACTGCTCCTTTTCTCAATCTGCTATATCATGCTTTTATAGTATTTTGACGTGGCTTATTCACTTCCGTTATTCTTTTTCGCATCGCATTGGATTGCTTGTTCTTGTGGCGAGGGTCTACTAGAAACAACCTCTCTACAGGAGCGGATCTCTTGTGTTCACGGTTGTTCAGTTGAACAACCGGTTTTTTTTTGCAGTGCTATTTTCCACTTTTGAACAAACACAGCATCCTCATTCCCTTATACAACGCTGTGAATTTTTTTTTCGAACAACCACTACCAGGGACGTAGATCCGCCCCTGCCTCTCTACCTCCAAGGTAAGGTCTCACTACACTCTACCCTCCCCCGACCCCACTCTGTGTGATTTCACTGGATATGTTGTGTAAGCTCACATAGGTGAAATTCCTTAGCACTGATGAAATTTTTTTCTAGATCATTCTCTTTCTTATTTTTTGGAAGAGTGAGTTTAATCATATTGCTTTATTATCTTAAATTAGTTTATACATTATCTCAAATTAGCTTGTAAGTTGTATACAAAAATAAATAGAAAAATAAATCCTGAATTAGCCTTCTTCTGCTGAAACCCAACCCAAATATGAGGTAATTGGACTACTATATGTATCTAAAGAGTTGCATTTCCCTACTTAAACTGAAATCTGTATTTTTCTTATGCATTTATTGGGGTGTAGTTATACACTGGACCTTTTTACAGTTTGGAATTGAAAGTTTCCATGCCCATTGATCTTCCATGAATAGAAATTATGTTCTTTTTTAGGCCCTGGGAAAGGGGGGGGGGGGGGGGGTATTTTTCATCTCTTGAATCATTTACCTTAAAAATTTCATTTCCTGTTCTGGATTGTTCTAAGTGTGCTCCTAGTTTTAGAGGCATGGTGATAGATTTCCCTGGAAAAGAAAGGACATTAATATGAAGGATTACTAAGTGATTTAGGAAATCATTTGCAAACCTAGAGTCGTTGTTGTTAATGGTTCACTTTGAGGCACGATTAAATGCTGAAAATAAGTGAAGTCCAAGTTGGATGTTTCGTCTCACTTAGCGGTGCTTTTGTGTGGGTTCGGAGGCGTTAAGGCATTGGAAGCTCTCTCTCTCGAAGGTGACACTAAACAATAAATATTGTTGGTATATTGATGTATATGTTGTTAAAATAATGTTATGAATGAACATGTTTTTTATTTGGAATATGAAATTAGAATTTAGTCAAAGAAAGCTGGTCACCAAATTTGAATTCGACTCTTAGAAATGCATCTTTGCATCTAAATCAGAAATTTGAAATGGTTTGAATATGATTTCTTGATTTTTTTACTTATACATCACATGATGCCGATTTTTTCAACTTGTTCAAATAATTGTTTTTTGTGTGCAAGTATTTTTCTTGCATTATATATACATATGTACTTGTATATGTTTCCTCCATTTGTGTCTTATTCGCTAAAGTCCCATCACTGGTTGGTGTTTTTCTATGCATTCCGCCTTCAACAACTACCTAGATGCAAATGCATTTCAACCGCGGTAATTTGGTTTTGAAAACATTATTTTTAAGATATCTTATGGAGTTCATCTTCCCTTTTTTGGGCATATAATTAGTTAGTCTGTTGGAAGAAAGAAATTGGTTCCGACACTTGGCTCTTATAATTTCTGAATGGACAAGAGGAAGTTCAAATTAGATAGTCTGTTATACAACTAATAATCGATTTGTCATTTGTATGTGAGGATTACTTGGAAGAAAAGAGGAGAGGATGTGATAAGTGAGAAGGTGAAATCCCTTCAAAGCTATTTTACATTGCTCATACAAGTATTCTTTCTCACTAGTTAACCCTATGTCCGATGTATTGGACTTCTTGCTATTTCCTTTCTTTTAGTAGCTCATGTCAATATCCTTGTTAGTTCTAGAAACCTGAGGCGGCCACCTCTTTAAGAAATTTACTATTTGGTATTGGCGAGGATACATTTCTAGTCCACTTTTGGATTTACTAACTAATTGTATCTTAACCTGGCCACCTAAAAGGCTTCTCTTCTCTCTTAAGCTTTTGTAATGCATGTCGCAAGTGTATACAGCCATAAACCACTACACTGAAGGAGTACCACTGAATACTGTAATATGCCAAAACATGCTACTCGAGACCAGCTCTCTTTTGTTGCTAGGTTTCTAAGTTCCAGGGACTTTCTGAGATAAGGAGAGGAAGTCCTCTGGAGATCTCCTCACTCCGAGCTTGTTATTGAACAAAATACTAATGACTCTGGGAGATCAGATGTCTTTCCGTTAACCTTCTGTGGTATGAACTCTGATCGTATGTGGGCTATCTGATAAGTATTTGAAAGCCGGAAAGAAGAGTTTCTTTCATTAATTTGTTATTTGTCCTACTCTTTTAACTTCAAAGACTTCTTAATGCTCTGTATCATACTCAAATTTCCTCTACAGCCAACCTTCCTCTCCCTCTAAAACATACCTCCTTTGTCCCAATTTATGTGACACCATTTCCTTTTTGGTCTGTCCAAAAAAGAATGTCATCTTTCTATATTTAGAAACAATTTGACTTTGTAAGATGATTTACAGCCACACATTTATATAAGACTTGTTTTGGATCACACGTTTCAAAAGTTTTTGATAAGAATCAAGTTACTTGAATAAAAACAAGAAAATAATGCGGAAGCGAAACTACGAAGATTAAAGATGGAATTTAAAGATATGCGAAATTCGAGAATAAAATTCCCAAATTTCAAGATTAAGTGATAAGAACCCTAATTGATCTTAGTATTCAAAATTAACGGATTAAGACTAATTACGATACTAATAGAGTCAATTCAAGAACTTATATAAAAAAGTGATCTAGACCTCTATTTCGAAGAAATTAGAGACAATAATTAGTATAAGACTAATTGCCTTCTTTAATTTACGAATAAGAACCAAAGATATCAAACACAAATTAATCTTACCTCTTAGAAGAATCGTTCTATAAGGTTGCAAAATAAATCCAAAGTAGGCACAAACAAAGGTGTAAAGAAGAGAAACTCTCAAATAATAATAATGTTGTCTGAAAATAACAAAATCCACCTCTATATATAGGGGAAACTTATCCCAAATAGAATGGGATTAGAATCTACTTTATGGAAATAATTAAACTAAAATCTAGCTAGGAAAGCATGTAAAATATTACCAAACTTATTCCTAATGAAATAAGTAAAATTGCCAAATTTGGGTCACTTGTACGTGTGACTTCCACCCAATTTGGGTGTAATTAAGTTTCTTTTTACTTGGCAGAAATTTCAGCACTTTGGGGCTCCATGTGGGCCCCAAGCTTCCTCTCTTTGGGCTTGGATCATAAAGTATGTGTAGCATTTAGCCCATTTTTGTTCACAATTCTTGAACTCGTACTTGGGTTTTTCTTCCATGATAAGCATCTTCTTGATTTCCAATTGAAGCCCAACAATCTCGGCTTGCATCTCCTTAGCTTGTGACCTTGACGACGGTCTTCTTAGGCCTTCTATAGCGTCATCCTTGCCCATGGAGCTATCAATCTTCCTTTGCCAAGTCAAATGGTGTCGCATAAATTTGGACGGAGGGAGTAATAAATAGGAAAAAGGTGTCTAGTAAAAAATTGATTTCCTAGGTTAGAGAGGACATGTGAGATTTTCTAATCAGTTAAACTTCTTGAGACTGGTGCTGCTGCAGTTTTGTTAATGCCTGTCGGTGTTTCTTGAATGGAAACTGTGGTGGGTGTGCTTTTCCTCTCCTTGCTATAATCAAAAACTTAAAGTTTTGCTCTTAAAGTTAACAAATAACACCAAGTGTTTAAGTTTCTTGATTCATTTGGAATCATACGAGTAAAGGTGCATGTTCTTTGTCGGTGAACGAGAGAATGACAACTTTGTTTGACAGTCCACAATCATGTTCGACTTGTTCATTCACTAAAACTATGAATTCTTGATTGAAGCTGAGTGCATCCTGTTTTGTGCTTTTGTTGTTCTATGAAATTTAGAATAACTGGTAAGTTTGTGATGCACATCTTTAATAGTTCACATTTTCTCCGTGCTTAGGGATTGAGATGGTATGTTGTTTGTAGGGATTGAAATGGTATGCGAAGCGTCTTAGAATAGATGAAGACGGAGATGTCGCAGACGAGTTCTTAAATGAGATCTCGGATACACCTTCTAGTACAGAAGAGAATCACAAAAATTTCCTAGGTTTGAATTGAAGTACACTACAAAACCTGCGAATGTAACAAGCCAGGCACTCTCACCTGCGGAAAAATTAAATATCGTGTGGAATATCAAGGAAGATTGGAGTGGATTTAAAACTTACTCTGGGTAGTCACTGCATTTGAGATGGGGATTTCAGTAACATGACTGCAGCTACACAGCTTGCTTGATATCTTTGCGTTATTCTCAAGGACTAACAGTGTGTTTATGTAGGGTGGTATTGATTGGGGATTCAGTTTCCTGTTGGCTCTGATTTGTGAGAAGCTGGTGCCAGGAAGTGATGAAACGTAAAACAGCATAATTGTGCTCTTATAAACTGTCAGTATACACGTGATATTGACCTTTCAAGAGTATAATGTCTTGTTAGCTATATTAACTGTATCATTATGTGTATCGAGAAATATTAGCATGGACATAAATGACACATCCAACAAGCACTTGTGTAGAGTTCCATTTTCTTTGATAAAATTATTAAACAAAATGTTTAGTACAAGGATTTTACTCACGAATTATGCTTTAAACAATGTTTTTCGGTGTGGAATTTATACTTGCGCCTCCCAAGTGAAATGTGGTTGCTTTGGCAACAGTTAGACTTTAGGGTTTTATATTCTGAAATGTTATCAATCGAACCTATAATGCTAAGAGACTTATACGCGAGGCTTTTAGTTTATATATGTTTTCTAGATTCCTAGAGTTTAGCAACTGGCATCGTTAAGATTCCAGCTTCTCTAGCACAAAAAATATCATTCTTGAACAAATTCTTTGTTTTTCCAGACTTTTTGTAGCAAACTCAGAGACTTCACATTTATGTTTAGATGCTGTTGGTACAAGGAAAATGTTTTTTCATGAAATATATTAGCTTGAGGAACATTGTTTAAAAAGTTTATTGAGTCAAGTGGTTTAATTGTAGTTTTGATATTAGTAAAGAAAATGCCTTACATAAATGACTTAGTCATATTGTTTCATGATGGAACAAAATGCATAAAGCACAGTCCCTTGGTTTCTTGTTTTTGCTTCTAACCTTCTTCTTTTGGTGCAAGTTACGTGTGTCATTGGTACATGGGTCATAAATTTGGTTATAGAGCCATAATATAGGGACTTGGAATTTTGCTTGAGCGTTTGTGAACCAGAAATACCAAGGCGTTTTAAAACTCTGTTTCTGAGTGTTTGCACAGTCTGTTTGTTTGAGTTGTTTTTGCAGGACAAGTTGAAACTTCGTGACGTTGTTTAAAAAACTCAACTACTAGTTGAAGTAAAAGAGCTGTCTTGTGTGTTGAGTGAAATTTGCTACGAAAGGATCCTAGTTCAATACGTGCGTTCATAAATTTTAGCAAGGGCACACTCTCATATTAACCAAAAAAAAAAATCAAATTGGAAAGATAATGTATCTTCTTTTAGTTTCAAAAAAATAATGCATCTTCCTCTCCAGGACTTTGGAAAGAAACTTTTGCTACACATTACAATAGGCATTAAATGATAGAAAGAACTAAATACTATATTTCACTTTGAGATGGAAATATAACATTCATTTTATATTTTTTCTAAAATTCTGAATTAGGTTAGGATTGTCGGTTTTTAATTACAATGTGATTCATATTAAATAAATAGGTATTTCTGGAAGTAACATGCTTTCAAGAGAAAGAAAACACCTCATAATATCCGTTTATCTAAATTGCACATGATTCTCTTTTTTTCACATATAAATGGAAGTGTAGTTCGCTGTAGAGATAACATCTTTGAAGACAACTAAATATTATTGAATTCAACTCTTTTCTGGAGTGCACATTGAAACACACCTAGATAGGTCAATAGCTACTGTGTGCTACAATAATTTGCAGCTGTTAACTATATGCTTCTTGGTTAGACTTGCTTTTGTGAGTGAAAATTGATTCAGGAAAATCTGCCATCTGTGTTGAAGAAGAAGCTCTAATTTGCTTTCCTTTACACTACTGCAGTTGGAAAGTTCTAAAAAATACAGATACGAGAAAAATAAAAGATAACCTAAATATAAATCTCAGTCCATATGAACACTAGAGAAGTAAGTTTGTTATCAGGTTGAACATTATGATAATCAACAGCAAAGCATGGAATCAGTCTTTTCTCATCGGCAAGCTGATTACTCAAACAAGTAAGAGAGCTTGATTGCATCACCCACAGATTACAAGACAAAGGGTTACTTCAAACATACACAAGACTGGCACTACAAAACAACACAGATGCAAGAAATTCTAGGAACGATCTACAAATATTTTCAATACTCCTAACTTGATAAAAAATCGGAAGAGTATGCAGCATCTTTTGTCAGATCCTCCTACGCCATGTACAAAAGTCTTATCGGAAGTGATAACTTTGTGACTGAAGATGAAATACAAGAGATATCAGTCCATGAGTTTCCCAAACGTAATAATGAAAAGAGACAATGGCAAAAGTGAAAACATGGTGATTAGAGTTGTGCTCACTTGGACAAGCATTACCTTCAGCAGAAGAACTCGGTAAATCCCCCCACTAGGATGAATGAACAGAAAAGTTTCATGCCCAGAGTAATGTAACTATGAAAAATAGCATAAAAGCCAAACCAAAGCAAAACCCGGCAACGACCGCGAAAACCTGGATTACAGAGTCACATGGTGAATTGCAAAAACCTTGTTACATTGATGATCCCGGAAAAACTCACAATTTCACTTACTTTCTCTTGTGATACAAACTTCATCTTGGTTGTAAACCATGATAATCCTCTGTCCACAAAAGGAGCCAGAGCTAAAGCCCTACAGAGAATCAGAACGTTGCCAGATTTTAAATGAACAAAGATAAGATACCTACCATGTAGAAGACCTAAAAAGTTTCTGCAGAGCTAACTTTTGAAGACTGAAGCTCATATTGAAGAGAATCCAACAAAGATAAAAAATTTGTAATAACACAGAAATTAATATACAACCAGATTAATTCTATCTGAAACATTAACAGTAGTTTCTCCTTTATTCTCGTTCGATGGGGAAAATCTAAAAGGAAGGAAGGTGTATAACCTAAGGATGTCCAGAGATGCAAATGTAGGTCAAAGTACATGATGCAGAAGAAAGTATTCACTCCTAGAAACATAGGACTGTAGCCACTGACTCACTGCTCATAGTTCCAATGTTTCTCATACAAAATAATATGTAGAAGTCAAACATCTCTCATGACAGAAAATTCATAGGTGTCATTCGAAGAGTGTTGTTATATCTGTTGAATGAATTCTACATGAACAGGAACTTATCATTTTTTATGCTGTGATCCTATTGGTGCTTTTATCAGATGGAACATATTAATATTAAGCGGCTGATCTGAGTTGTAGGATCATAGGCCACACTGTCCTCTTCTCTATCTATCCTTCATCACTTAGTTTTATATGCATGTTCACTTCTAATATGACAACCTGGTTTCCTCATTTGTCTCCAAGGAAATACATAGAATGGTAAAAACGTATTCAGGTAGTGAAACAAAGACAGTAAGCAGATTTGTTTTATCTGATCTAGATATAATAATTAGACAGTTCCAACATCAAGTTTTGTGGTTATTGAAGTCCATCATACTAACTCTCAAAGGAAAGGAATCGAGGACTCATAGTACACAGTGGCGGATCCAGGAGACTATATTTGGTGGTGCAAATTTTTTTTTTAATTTTTTATGCCTAGAAGGATTTTTTTTTTTATGCCTAGAAGGCAAATTTTTTTAAAAAATCTGGTGGTGCAACTGCACCACCCTGTTGTTAGTGCATCCGCCACTGATAGTACACTAATCTGTGGCCAACATGTGCATCGTTAGATTCTCACCCTCCTGCTCGGATAGCTTTGTAACTTGGCTACACTGGCGGACACACACACACACCCAATTAGGTGAAAGTGCACCCACTTTTATTTTTTTATTTTTTTCGTTTTACAAGGTAACCCACCTATAGTGTTGGATTGACTGAAATGCAGGGCAAAAATAGTGTTGGAGAAGTGATACTGAGGAAAGTTGAAATATAAGTAAGAAATTTTGCTTATGAAATATTTCTCTTTAGTTCCAGAGAAACTAAAGGAGAAAAGTGGAGATGGGATTTTACTGAGTATGTTGTTGTTGTTGTTTTGTTGTTGTTCCAGAAAAGTGGAGAAACAACCATGTCCGCGTATACCAACGTTTATTTGAAATTGTCACAATTCTATAATGTGACTAGTTTTTATTAATTATCACTTTTAATCCCTTAAGTTTTCCTTTATGTTGTTTAGTATTTACTATTGTAGTCTTTGTCGATAAGAGACAATGTAACGACCACTTTTCAATTATCAAAAATATATTGAAATCTCTCTTCTTCGACCTTCTCTCCTCTCCTCTCTTCTCGCAAACCCTTCTCCTCGCCCTTGCGATTCCTGGGCCACTTCACCGTCGCGGTCGCTAACTCCAAGGTAAATCTCGCACTCGCTGGCTATCAACCTTGCACCAGTGCAATGTAGAACTTGGTTGCTTTGTTTTCTTCTATTATTGAAGTTCTTGAAGTTGTTTCGTGCGATGCTACGATTCATCGAAAAAGCTCAAGCAGTTGGTTTATTGGGATATTTGCAATCATTTGATTTTGTCTTTAATTTGCAATTGATGCCGACTATACTTTCGTTCGCAAATGAGTTGTCATTAGCTTTGTAAAGGAAAGATACTGATATTTTGAATGCTATGACACTTGTTAAAGTAACTAGACAGAAATTGCAAGCGACAAGAAATGATGGATGAGAATCTCTTCTAGGTAAGATTACTGGTTTTTGGAATGAGAACAAAATTGATTGTGTGGATATGAATGATGAATATGTTAATCGTCACCGTCCTCGGCGTAAGACAAACATTACTAACGATTTTCATTATTGTGTAGAATGTTTTAATGCCATTATGGATCAGCAAATTTTAAAGATTAATGATCGGTTCAATGAGGTCAATTCTGAGTTGCTTGTTTGAATCCAAGTAATGATTTTGTTGATTTCAATATAGCAAAATTAGTAAGAATGACTCAGTTTTATCCGGATGACTTCTCTCTAGTTGATTGTATGATGCTTGAAAATCAACTAGAGACATATATTATGGATTTGCGATCAGATGACAGATTCAGTCGATTAGAGGGGTTTGTTGATCTATCTACATTGCTTGTGCAAACACGAAAATTCTTGTCGTACCCATTGGTGTGTCAGCTTTTGAAGTTCGCATTGATTTTGCCGGTAGCAACAGCAAGCGTGGAAAGATGCTTCTCTGCAATGAATATTGTCAAGACGGATCTACGAAACCGAATTTGTGATCAATTTTTAAATGATTGTCTTGTATGTTTTATTGAAAAAGATTTGTTTAAAAGTGTTACAAATGATGATGTAATTAAACGTTTTCAAAATATGAAAACGTGTAGGGGACAATTATGATTTGTAAACTTTATTAAATTTGGGCACCCGGATGATTTGTAAACTTTATTAAATGTGTGCACCTCTGCGTCCGCCACTGCTTGGCTACCAGCCCATACCATGGCCATTACTTTGAGAAACCTGCAGATGAGGTGGAACTACTTAAATTTCTCCAACGAAGACAAAACATAGACCTGCCGGAAAGGGAAAAACCCATAAAGCTACAGTTACCGTTCAACTGCAGCAATGTAACCCATTATTCCAGGTGATGGAGCAACATAAAACCTAGAAACAAAGAAAAGTTGATGATAACGAAATGGATAAACCAAATGATATTGTGTAGCAGAGAAGTTATATCATGTAGTCTGACAGGTAGATGTAATTCTGGTCTGTCCAATTTTTTATTATCGTGAGAGACTTGCTTTAGATAGGAGCAAAATATTGTATATATTTTCTCCCGTCACCTCCACTTGGTAATATTACTGTTATCAACTACTGCTTAAAACTTATTTGGCGTATTGCCTCTGGACACAACCTGGTTTTCACATTGGGCAGCTGAAAAGGAAAAAGAGGAGGCAGAGTCTTTATTGTTACCCTGAAATTTAATCACACTGATGTTTTATCCGTCACCATTTTCAAATGTTTAGCTTAAACATGGGGCAAAAGCAACCAGCAATTTTTTGGTGTGTTTGCGTATGTGCTGTGTTTATTTGTATGTATGTATAAACACATCAATAAGCTAGTTCTTAGTTACATTCATAAAATTGCATAGGCATCCAAAAGCTCAATTAAATGAGATTTATAAAAAAAAAAACAGGGATTTCTTTTCATGAGAGGAAGAAAAGCTGAGACTTCTATAGTAAAGATCCAATATTCCTCATGCACAATCTTTACTGAGAACTATATTTCTACTCTTTACTCTTCAAAAGTAAAAACCAAGTCTTCTTGATCCACAGAGAATGGTATAGAAAACAACAACAACAACAACATACCGAGTGAAATCACACAATGTGGGGTCTGGAAAGGGTAGAATGTACACAGACCTCACATCCACCTTGATAGGTAGCGGCTGTTTCCGGGAGGTCTCGGCTCAAGACAAAGCATAATCAGGCAAAGCAAGCAAAGCAAAAGAAAGTATGAGAAACGGTCAGTATCAGACGAGAAATTAAAGAAATGTGGACATGCAGATAGTAAAAATCAAATACGCAATGGTAGCGCATTCTAACAACAGGAAGCAGTAGCTAACACAACTAAATAAGATAAATAAATTACACTAAAGAACACATAGCAGCATCAATCAAACTACAGAGTACTAAAGAGCAATAATGCGCCTATAAGTGTGACACGCTAATCGAACCTACAATAATAACACCACACTATCATTTTGTAAGCGTAAAGAGGACTATGCTCGATTACCTACTACTCTTCTACCCTAATTCGTGTCCTCCATAACACCCTATATATGGTCATGTCCTCAGTAAGTTGCACCTGCGTCATATCCCGTCTAATCACCTCTCCCCAATATTTCTTCGGCCTACCTCTACCCCCCTGAACCCATCCATAGTCAACCTCTCACACCTCCAAGACTAGGGCATCTGTGTCTCTCATCAGCACATGCCCGAACCATGGTATAGAAAGATGCTAAATAAAGAGAGAACACTTTTAAGACCTAGTAAAATCAGGAGAGATCACACTAGTTTCAAGAGACTAACGATAGTCCATTCCACCTTCATGCTAAGATAAGATATTTCTTCTTCAATTGAAAAATTAATTTTAAAATGCCATATGAACTTGAAAGTAGCAAATGTGTACATGAAACTAGCAGCATGAGCAAGTGATAATCATAAGCTTTTTAAAGAGCCTAAGAAGATTTTTCTAAAACATTTTTGTACCCTAGCTACTGATTTCTCGCTGAAAGTCACTTCACTCCCTATTTACAAACTATAATCTTCCATCACATTTCTGCTAAAAATTGATGGAATACCATTAATAAATCATCTGAAAAGAAATAACAACTGATTGTTCTTGTACTTGTTATTGCTTAAAATTGCAACCATACACAAATACCATTATATACTTGGATGAAGAAATAGTCATTCCTTCCGTTCAATTGGTATGATACACTTTCCATTTTGGAATGTCCAAAAATGTACGGCACCATCCTGTTCCTATTAACTTTCACAAATTTTATGATTTTTAGTTCAGTAAACTATTAAAATTTGAAACTTTGATGTGATATTTATCTATCAAACCTACTTTTTAACCTCTATGTAATTTTCACATTAGTATACAACTATAAGTCAAATTAACATCTTAAACCTAATGTCCGGTCAAGTACCTGCATATAAAATAGGACAGAGAGTCTCTTATGTAAATAACATGAAGAACCAACATGAAATCACATTTTCTTGATGACCTAAATCTTTATAGATTTTGATAAGTTTCTAAATGAAAACTACCTTTAACACTTGTAATAGAAGAAAATATTAAGCCGAGACATAATAAAAGAAGAAAAGAGATAAATCCATAACATCAACTAGAGAAAGTTCCTCTTCCTTTTGCAGTCTTTCTGTAAAGCTACACTCACAACACCCAATCCCATGATATACCCTTCTCAACCCAAGCTATCACAACCTTAACCAATGGATCTCTTCTATTTTCCTCTCAACCTCTTTTTCCTCAACATCTCTCACTGATAAGTAGGCTCCTTCACTTCCTCAAGGAGAAAGAATTTATTCCACATCCAGAAAGACGTGCAGCAAGAGTGATTGGTGACATTAATGAGTAAAAGTGAAGTGCAGGTTATGAATGAGGGGCAACTCAGTTTGCAGAACCTAATTCCCATGGGACCATTGCTTGAAATACTACTTTTCGAAAACTATCATGTGTTTTTCTCATCTTTTGGGCTAATGTCTTCCATTTCATCTTTTGTTTTTTTTACAACAGTTGAATGCAACCTCATCTAGAGAGATCAACCTGTGCCTTTGAGTTGAGGCTGCTGAAGAACTAAAAGTTCCAGTTTTTTACACAAGAAGAATCTTTTTATTCTATTTTATGGTTGTTTACCTATGAAATTGAAAGATGAATTTCTCTCACAGGGTAAAACTGGGGGTAGGAAAGAATCTCCACATTCAGTCTTATAAGTTTTCTAAAGAGTGAATAGCTGGTGGAAATAGTGTATTGCTGGTCAATGATACTATTAAAGATTGTAATAAGAAATACAAATAACTATGGGTCCTGTTGTTCATATCACTTGACATACCACACGATAAGAAAGGTAGTATGCAGTATTTAGTAGTCCATATGATAATACTCCTGCAACGTCAAATCTTCTCAATCTTGTCAGAACCCTGATATTCAGCAAGGGAAGTAAATAGATCTCAACATTAGGTGCTCACCAAATTGGATGTTGCTAGTGTTCGCCTCAGCTGCTCAACATAACAAAGATGTAAAGTGAAAGATAATTCCTTCTTTCATTCAAGAAGAAATAAGAAACATATACAAAAGACCAGAGAAAAACTATGTCAATAACTGAGAAAGAGAAGAGGAAGAAAACTTGAAAATGTGGCCCCTATCATAAATTTAAAAACACATGAACCAATAGGCGATAAAAGATATTACTAGAGTCCAGAAGGAGATAATGCAGGTTCCTTCTTCAATAGTCTGATTATTGTAAGAAATCTCAATAAGCATTCAACACATTGCTATGCTTCATTGAGAAAGGAAGGAACTTCTCCATCAGCTATCCTATCCAAACAGAGGAGCTATTATATTAAGGAAAAGAGTCAAATTGCCCTATACTATTTGATATTGAGCAACTTTCCCCTCCGTTTGACTTTTGTTCAAATACTACCCCCCCCCCCCACTTGTTAGGAAAAAGTCTCATTTTTGCCGTTATTAGGGGCAAATTTGGATTTTCCCCCCTATATTGGAATAACTCTTTCGCCAAAATTTCTGCTTCTTCTGAGCTCCTCTATAGTATCTCTCCCATTTCACTAGTAGTTAACTGGTAGTAACTCTTAGGATGATGCAGTTTAATACTTAGAAGGAAAACTGTGCCTGTAACACTATTAAGATGATTAGCTCATCATAGTGGAGTCATCGTTAAACAGCAAAGCACTCCTTCAACTTATGAACACTCCATTTTAGTAACTACTCAGCTTGTTAGTGCTCTAACAAAGAGACATATTCTCACAAACAATAACTAATCAACAAGTGAACCATATAAATAAGAAAACTACAGAAATTATGGTTTTTCCAACAACATGGTCCTATTGTAACTAGATATGGATAGAAAAAAGAGCAAATTTTAATACATGATGAACTCAATTAAATAAATCAAAATATAGAAGAACCGAACATGGGAAAGCTTAGATACCAATATCAACCGTGTCTCAAAAAAATTCAGACACTGTTGGTCAAAGCAGTGCAATTTGATGTGGGTGATTCTGTTTGACTAGTTTCATCTTTTTCTGCAACACCTAGCAAGATTTGAAAGTATAGCCAATTACACGGTTAGTTGGTGGGGAAAAGATAAGATATGCACTGTTACAAAGACATCACATACATGCTTTACTTTTTAGGATTTATACCTTTTTGATCTACAACAACAACAACAACATACCCACTAAAAATACCACAATGTGAGGTCTGGGAGGGTAGAATGTACACAGACCTCACCTCCACCTTGGTAGGTAGAGCAAGTAAAACAAAGTATGAGAAACGATCAGATTCAGACAAGAAATTAAAGCATTTTGGACAGCAGATAGTAAAAATCAAATACGCAACGGTAGGTCATTCAACCAAAAAGGAAGCAGTAGCTAACAGGAAGCAGTAGCTAACACAACTAAATAAGACGAATAAATTATATTAAAGAACACATAGCAACAGGAATTAAACTACAGAGTACTATAGAGCAATAATGCGCCTATAAGTGTGACAAGCTAATCGAGCCTATAGTAATAATACTACACTATCATTTTGTAAACGTAAAGAGGACTACGTTCGACTACCTACTACCCTTCTACCCTAATCCGTGTCCTCCACCACCACCTGTCTAAGGTCATGTCCTCAGTAAGTTGCACATGCGTCATATCTCATCTAATCACCTCTCCCCAATACTTCTTTAGCCTACCTCTACCCCTCCTGAAACTGTCCATAGCCAACCTCTCACACCTCCGCACTGGAGCATCTGTGTTTCTCCTCTGCACATGCCCGAACCATCTCAACCTCGCTTCCCGCATCTTCAGGAGGTTTGATCTAGAGGACTATTTTGAAATTATGGTGACTGTAAACCTTGGCTTGCAAAACAGTAGAGAGGTTAGCTATGAGATAAATCACCACATTATGAATGATATTAGGGACTTCATATGGATAAGAGTGGGAAAACATTAAAGTGAAGAAAGCTACATGGTCCTTCGGAGTCGCTCTATGGGGATTGGTAGGGGGGATAGCACAATTCTTCTTGGAGGAGGGTTGTTTGCGCGATGATTGATCCTGTCATAATGTACTTCTATCTATTACAGAACCGGCAACCGAAGTTGAGCATACATACGGCGATCTTCATGACAATAATGCTTGGGTTTGTGCTTTATTTCATCCTTTAATTTTTTCCCAACATCCCTTTTATCCTTCCATTCCGCTCTTGTGCTCATTTAATAATTCTCCAAATCAGGGAAACCAGATAACTCTAAATAATATACTCAAATATAGGCACTAATCGAATCAGTCAATCAAGAATAGATTCCGCAACTTCAATAGTATGACATGTAACCAATCAATCAATTGTATCTCAAACCCGACCAGTTAAGGTTGGCTATATAAATCCTCTACCGAGATATTGCTATTTTCTCTTCACAAATACATGACCTCATTACTTGGGCACAACAATGTTGTAAAAAGTTGATCAGACGTATCTGTCTGCTCCGAAAAAACCAGCTAAAAATTGAACTAACAACTACAATTCATACGTTCATTATGGAGGGTTCGTTAAGTGTTTGGTTTTGGCAACAGATTAAACAGCTTTGTACAGTCATATGTCAAGAGTACTTGATTTCAAAATTGTGTAAGGAATTGCATTCTTTATTACAAGTATTGGAATGAAATGGCCTTATGTATAAATTTTGGGAGACGTGAACCCATGGTTTTTATGCAAAACTAGATATTTTATGTGTTGGAACTTATACATAAAAGAAGAAGAATTACGAAGTGATCAATATATCTGAAAATTGGCCACACACCGCGCGATATTCAGAGAGAGAAAGAAGATTTGTCGCGCTCAGGCGCGCCACAACGCTGAAAGTTCAGAGGGCTCTGACAGGAAGTCAGAGCCGCAGCGCTTGAAGGCAGAGTCGCGGCGCTGTCCAACGGTAATTTTCTGGAAAGGCTGAAAAGTTGTATCTGTTCGGACCAGTCGCAACCTTTGGTATGAAAGGTTGTAAATGGTCGAAAATACTGCTTTTAAAGGAGGATGATCACTTGGTGGAAGATACACAACATACAACACAAACAATCAATCATTTCTTTAATGATCTAAGATTGTTGCTTCTCCATCTTCTTCCTAAATACTTTCCTGAAAAACACATAAAGTAAATTCGTCAGGGGTGAAGTTCTTGTGCTAGAACTTTCACCTAGATAATTGTATCCTCTAAATAGACGTCCGAAGAACTACAACACAAGTGGGGACGAATTTTTGTCTTAGGACACCGCTGAAGCAGACCTCTATCGACATCAAGTTAGTATTTGTTGTAAAAGTTGAAGTATTTCTTATTGTTGATTTCAATTTAGAGTTATTATTCCATTATTGTGCTTATTCATTGATGATACTAGATTGGTACTAACAATCTAAGACAGAAATTCAGAAAATTTAATTTTCTGATTGTGTTAAGTTTGCAAAATTTTCAGAGAATTCATTTCCTGATTTGCAAAGATGGATCAATCTGGATCGTCGATGGTGAAAAACCATGTTGAGAAACCTAAGAAATTAAAGGGTTCTGATTTCAAATGCTGGCAACAGAAGATGTTGTTCTATTTAATAACTCTTCATGTGTCAAATGTGTTCACTACTGAGGCTCCTATGGCAATCGCTTGGAGAGAAGGGAGAATGTTCCGATCGACGCGAGAAGGCTGAAAATATCCAGGCTATTCAGACTTGGCAGAGTCAAAAGTTTCTTTGCAGAAACTATATTCTCAATGCTCGATGATTCTCTATGATATCTACTCCACGCTCAACATCACTGAGTCGTGATACCACCGAGAACAAGTACAAAACTGAGGTTGCTTGTTCAAAGAAGTTCGTCATCGACAAGTTTCTAAACTTCAAGATGAGCAATGCCAAGCTTGTTGTCAAGCAAGTGGAGGAACTCCAAGTCATTTTTCATGAGTTAGAGGTTGAAGGTACGGGCCTTAACCCGAATTTCCTTGTTGGTGCTATTATTGAAAAATTACCTCATTCTTGGAAGAATTTTAAAGTTTATCTTAAGCATCTAACCGAGGAAATGAATTTTGAGCAATTGGTTCTTAAAATTCGAGTTGAAGAAGATAACCGAAAGAATGAAAAGGCTGATGATGTTTCCTTGGAGCCTAATGCTAACATGGTTGAAGGAAATCCATCTAAAGCCAAGTTTCAGAAAGGCAAGGGCAAGTTTGTTGGTGCCAAGTCATCTTTTGCAGTCGGGAAGAATGCACACGCCCCACAAAAGACCAATGGGTTAAAGAAATCACATGTTGGTGAATGTTGGGTGTGAAACTCGCATAGAGCAAAAGATTGTCGCCTTCGCAAAAGTCAAGGTGGTGGTGTTGGAGGTTCAAGTAATGTCAACCAATCCAACCGTGCTGAAACTAAAAACCAATTTATTGGTGTTGTTGTTGCTCAAGCAAATCTGGTTACAAATTCAACCGATTGGTGGATGGATACGCGTGCCTCTATGCATGTATGTTCTGAAAAGGACAAGTTTTCATCCTACTAGGCCATCAAGGATGGAGAACCATGTTCGTAGGAAATGCCACTGCTGTAAAAGTTGAAGGGAAAGGGAAGGTGATTTTGAAACTCACTTCCGGGAATGATCTCGTGCTCACTAATGTGTTGCACGTGCCTGAAATTTGTAAGAATTTAATTTCTGGTCCTGTTCTAAGTAACAAGGTGTCACGCCCCGACTTTTCTTAAGTCTTTCCTTAGGGCGTGATGGCACCTGAACAACTATCCATTTTTCAGGCGAACCATTAACTTCTTTTCTTCATAAATTAAACATGTATTCAAGTGCAGAAATAATATATATAATAAATAGCAATTTGAAGTTTACAAAGAACAATCTTGTGTGGGGCATTTCTCGAGATAATGAAACTTAGTTCTGTAAACATACTTATTCTAGAATAGCTGTCACCAAATTCAGAATAATGGATTGGTGGGTCAAAGAGGCTGCGGGACGATCACTAGCCATGTTGCAGAGCTTTTTCATTATCGCGCTTTCCTGAAATGTGTTAAATAAAAGAGTCAGCCCTACCATCCGGGGCTGAGTGAGAACCTCACCCTGTAATTCAAAGTAATCTCACAATATTTTAAATACAAACATATTAGAACACAATAACCATGTTATGATACGAAACTCATCATTTTCAATGTATCAAGATCAAGTGTTTACACAATAATATTCTCTATCGACTCGTTACTGGAAGTACTCAGCTTAACCAACATACATGTTTTATCTCATATTACACAATAAGGTTTACAAATGCAATTACATATCTGTGGTGTGCAACTCGATCCAATGCATTTACATATTTGTTGCGACGTGCAACTCGATCCGATGCATTTACATATTTGCGGTGTGCAATTTGATCCAATGCATTTACAAATGCATTTACATATTTGTTGCGACGTGCAACTCGATCCGATGCATTTACAAATGCATTTACATATTTGCGGTGTGCAACTCGATCCGATGCATTTACTTATTTGTTGCGACGTGCAACTCGATCCGATGCATTTACAAATGCATTTACATATTTGTTGCTGCGTGTAACTCGATCCGATGCATTTACATATTTGTTGCAACGTGCAACTCGATCCGATGCATTTACAAATACATTTACATATTTGTACACATATATCCATTTTGTATTTTCAGAAGGTCAATTAAATACTATACATATATTCTTTAACATTCTGTCCTTCATACTTGTAATAGTTATAACTTTTCAACTGTAACTTCGACTATGGTGTTTCTTATGCTGAAACGAAGGTAACAAAGGGACCTATCACTGTACCAAATATCATATGAAAATACTTTGGTTAGCTAGTATAAATTAGTCCGCAAACAGCCACCTGTAACTAGTCTCGCCAGAATTTTTGTAAAACAAGGTACCATCTTAAAATATTCATAACTTCTTATCTGTAAGTCGGATCAAGCCCCGTAAATTCTCAAACGGACGAGAAAAGTTAAACTTAGGACTTTCGTTTGAATCAACGTCTCATATTCTGTACCAATTGCTACAGTTTTACCCTTTTACCCTCTGCCCTACGGATTTCAATCGATCCAGAGCAGAAACTTTAAAGTGCAATAACCCTCAAACCCTAAGTCCGTTTTAACTCCTATTTAGCTAGATATCTCCGTAACAGAGAGATTTACAACCATGTAAATTTTTATCTGATTATAATAAGTACAACTCAAGCAAAACAGTTCGTAATTCTGCCTTCCCAGATTTCGTCCAAATCTGTGGCAGAAAGTTTAAACTATGATATCTCTTAAACCGTAAGTCCGTTTCATCTACTCTTTGATTCTATTTGTTCGTAACGGATATATCTACAACCCTACAAAGTTTTATCTTATTCTAATAAGTATATCTCCGAAAAACAATTCATAAAGTTCATGACTCGAACCTGTTGTTTAAACAATCAAAGTTCATGATTTTTCTTTTAACACCAACATTATATTCTAACATGTATAGAACTTAAAATACAGGATTTTACTAAGAATTCTGAGTGAGAAAACTCACATTTGTTTCTTCGTAACCGTGAATAGAAATCTCAACCTTTGACTACGCCTTTTCGGAACTCCTCAATTGCTTAAGATAATTTCTTTTTATTTGTTCTCTGTATGGTGTGTTATATGGCAGAGGTGGGTGGTGGTTGTGAAAGTGTGTGCTAGTGAAAATAGGGGATGTGAAGGAGTAGGAGAATTGGGGGATAAGTTTAGATGAGAGTCCTATGGGAAAGAAACCTTTTGTTGAGCTACTAGTGATTATAAACAATTAAAATCTGAATTTTGATCTTATAATTTAACCACATATCTTGCTTAGGCTTATCCTAAACATTTATCGTTTTTTTTCTTTTTTTTGTAGACTACTACGTAGGTCTCATTACTATTATATATAAGAGGATTTTAATTATTATATATATAATATATATATATATATATATATATATATATATATATATATATATATATATATATATTTATAACAAATAAATTGGGACTTTACACAAGGGCTTTAAGATTGTATTTGAATATGACAAATTTGTACTCACCAAAGGATATGTATGTAGGAAGGGTTGCCTCAGTGAGACGTTCTTCAAACTATATGTTGTACCTACTAAGACAATTGCCATTATTAATGAAAATGCAGGCACTAACACTACTTCTATGTATATGGTTGATTCTCTTCCTTATGACATTCACGATTAGACCATGTTAATTATCGCTCTTTACAAAGAATGGTAAAGTTAGACATGTTTCCAAAATGTTCTATGAACAAAATGACTAAGTGTGAAATTTGCATAGAATCAAAATATGCAAGTCATCCTTATAAATCTGTAGTGAAATCAAATGAAGTTTTGGTTTAATTCATAGTGATTTGTGTGACTACCAATCAACACCGTCTAGTGGAGGAAAGAATTATTATATATCATTCATAGATGATTGCAGTAAATTTTGTTCTGTGTACTTAGTACATACCAAAGACGAGGCTTTGAACATGTTTAAAACATACAAAGCAGAAGTGGAAAACCAACTTGACAAAAGAATTAAAATTCTAAGATCTGATAGAGGTGGTGAATATCAATCAAATGAGTTCAAAGAATTTGTTCTACTCGTGGTATGGTTCATCAAACCGTTACCGTATACTCTAAAACAAAATGGAGTTGTTGAACGTAAGAATAGAACACGTTGAAGAATGTGATACTCAACGTTGGTCACCATTGCACCTCGTGCTTTATGGAGAGAGGCTTTACTTTCATCGCAAATATGATATTAAACAAGATTCCTCATAAGAAAAGAGATCAATCTCCTTATGAATTATGGAAAGGAAGATTGTCTACCTTCAAAAGGATGAAAGTGTGGGGTTGCCTAGCGAAAGTTCAAGTTCCCTTTCCAAAGAGAACTATATTTGGACCAAAAACTGTGGATTGCATATATATTGGTCATGCCAATAATAGTGTAGCATATAAATTTTTGGTTTATCATTCCGATGTTGAAGGTATTCACAAAAACACACTTATGAAATCTGCTGAAGCAGAATTTTTTGAGGATATTTTTTCTTACAAAGACAAGGATAAAAGTATTCTTAATAATAAGAAAAGAACACTACCTCAAGATGAGTCAAACCAATACACACAAAATGATGAAAATCTTACTTTATCTGTTCAAGAAGAAAATTGAACGAGGAGAAGTAAACATGGGAAAATTGCCAAAAATTTTGAACCGGACTTTATGACCTTTTCCGTTGAAGGAGAACCTCAAACATATAAGGATGATATGGAATCATCCGAAGCACCTTATTGGAAGGAGGCTATTCAAAGTGAGGTAGAATCCATTGTGCAAAATAATACATGGATATTGGTTGATCTTATAAGGACAAAACCAATAGGCCATAAATAAATTTTTAAAAGGAAATTAAGGTCTGATGGTACGATAGAAAAATACAAAGCTCGTATAGTAGCCAAAGGGTTTCGATAAAAAGAAGATGTAGATTTCTTTGATACTTACTCACCAGTAATCAGAATTACTTCTATAAGGACGTTAATTGCTATAGCGACGATTCACAATTTGGAAATACACCAAATGAATGTGAAAACCGTGTTCCTGAATGGTGAATTAGATGAAGAAATTTACATGGAACAAACCGAAGAATTTGTTGTTAAAGGTCAAGAAAAAAAGGTTTGCAAATTAGTTAAGTCTCTATACAGACTCAAACAAGCTCCAAAACAATGACATGAAAAGTTTGATACTCCACTATTATCAAATGATTTTCAAATAAATGAATGTGACAAATGTGTCTACATTAAAGAATGCAAGAATGCATGTATCATTATATGCTTATATGTTGATGATATGTAAATTATGGGAACAAGTAAGGATGTAATTAACCAAACTAAGAAGATTTTGCATGCCGTTTTTTATATGAAAGATATGGAAATATCGGATGTCATTCTTCTTATTAAATTCAAAAGAATTTGATTTACATGTTGTGATCAATTTTGACTCGCTTTTCGTATATTTGTTGAAATTTTATGTGTTTTAGGACCCCGCATTTTTAATCATCATTTTTTGCATTTTTTACATTTGCATCTTTTTTATTTTAAATTAAGCATTATGTCTTTGTTAATATTATGTTTCTATTATTATTATGTTTGCATCTCTTTAAATAATTATTTGGCATCCCGTTTTTACTTTTAATTAGGCATTAAACATTTCTTAAATATTATTTTTTATTATTATTATTGCATCGGCATTTGCATTTTAATAATCTTGTACCTTTAAATAATTTTTCTTTTAAACAATTAATTCATTTTGCATTTTTGTCAAACCAGTCCAATCCAAGACACAATTTGAATCAGTCCAATCCAACACCATTTTTTAATTTCATCCAAACACCCTCTTTTATTTTTCCCCCTAATTTCAAATACCACTTTTCAATTCCCCCCCAAATCAAACCCAAACCCTAAACCTAATCTACCCCTATATAATAAACATTACCCCTCCTTTTAATAAAGGAGAGGGGCAGCCCCACACAAAAGGGCAGCCGCACACTTGCATTTCCGCTTTCATTTGTTATCTCCCTCACCCTCTCTCTCTTCCAATCCCATCGCCCTCTCCCTGCCAATCTCGTCGCCGGACCTCCGGCGAACCCCCTAGCAACACCCAGCCGCCTATCCCTAAAAGCCCAGCAGCCGCACTCCTCCCTATACTTAACCTTTCCCCTCTTCATTTTTTGCTGCATCCATCATCAACTCGCCACCTTTCACCGCCGCCGCCTCGTCGCCATCTCGCCGGTAGCCAAGCTCCGGTGAACCATCAAACCACTACCCGTCAACCCCACACCCCATTCCCGTTCACCGTCGACCACCTATCACCGCCACTGTCGGAAAACTCGGCGCGCGTCGCCCTAGATTTTGCCGACGGTGACGCTCGTCGCTCCCTTTCCTTTTGTGTATGTTCTTTGGTTTGTTCATCTTTGATTTTGATGTTTACTCACTTCCGCTTTAGGCTAGTTTTGTTTGGAGTATTAATCCTTAATATTGTTGTTGGTTGTTGGATTGTTTTGGTTTTCGATTGTTTGGCGTGCGTGTCACGACTAGTTCGGGGCGTGGTATCGCCTTACCCGCACCCAGTAGTCGTACATCGTGTAATCGTGAATATAAAAACACAAGAGCATGAAACAATTGTAAATGAGACACATTTTATCCGAGAAAGGGTGCCTTTGGCGTATATATATAAAATACGCGTTTACATCCCAGTATGCAATAGTTCTGAACCTCTGAAGTAAACAAGCCCATGGCGGGCCGGGGCCCGCCATACCGAATTTACAAAACTATCTACACAGCAGGAGATCGTACCCAAAAGTCGAGCCTCGGAGAAGATGGAGCTCGACATTAAAGCAAGATCCTAAGGATGTGGATCTAGTACTGCTTTCCACCTGCGGCATGAGCGCAACCGAAGGAGGTCGATTACAGTACTAAGTATGCGAAAGTAAAGTACTTAAATGAAATCATATCATTTTAAAACCAATTTTTACAAATATGCGTATTTAAACAACCGAAGTATGCGCACGTAGTGCCACATCATAAACAAGAGCAACAATAGGTAAAGCATAGGGTCTTTTCTAGAGTGCGAATGATCAAGCGGGGCGATCGCCCATAGTATCATTATCGTGCCTAATCCTGAACTCGTAGTCGCGTAGGTCACCTAGAGCGCGTGAGTATTGTCGCGTCGAGTGCTACTCCCGTCGTCACGGACTCGTGATCGCGTGGCCACATGACCACGTGACCATAAAGGCCGCACACGGAACTCGTAGCTCGCGTAGGTCCCTGGACCCGCGTGAGGTATTCTCGAATCATGGTCCCGGACCGCTGAGTCTACCCAGCGTGGATGAAACAACCCGGTGCTCGTATGTCAAGAAGGTGAGTGATATAATACTAACATAACAACATCGTTAAACAAAACATAAGCCTGACAGAATACCTCTTATACAAAGCGTTACAAGACAACACCTACATAGCATCTCCATATCATGTCTACTTATTAAACCCCAGCTTATTATACTTTCCGGAAATCGATATAAGTCTTTTATAAAATACATAAGTAAAGCGTTCCTTTTATCTTTCTTAAGTCGTTATACTTAACTTCCCATAAAGCTAGTATAACTCTTTGAAGCTTCTTTTTTTTTTTTTTTTTAAAAACAAATATTCTTCTTCTTTCAAAGCCCGATTTATAATTCTTTTGAAAGACTTTAAGATCTTTATTATTCGAAGCAAGTCAAAAGACATTGCCGTAAAAGCTTCACGTTCGATTAACACAGCGACGCGTCACCGTACTATATATATACTTTAAAATATCATGCTCAAGAGTGTAGGAAGAATCACATACCTTCTGTGCCCAAATCACGCGCAAGTCGAATATGGCGCGCGCATGAGTATCCAACGCTATAATAGTCAAATACGCCTATCAACGTCTAGACTATTTTGTAGGATATTCTAAGCAGATGGTTCTCTTATTCTACGGAAATCAAAATGCGGGCGTACTTCCCTGCAGTAGCTATCTCTGAAGTCACACTGGCAATACAAATCTGGCTGTAAATACAGTTCGATCTTCTTAAATCTTAGCATAAGTGATTCTACAGTTCAATTAGCACTTTTCTCAGTAATACCACTTCTAAGTAATTACGATTCCATTACTCTTCTTTTAATATCCTTCTATGTATTTTATACTCATTTCTATATCTACGATGTATTCTCTAATTCAATAGAAGGATAAGATTATTTACCTCGATAAGCCCAATATTAGTACATCAAGATATAAGTCTGAGCCCCGAAGCAAGGCTTTAGCTCCTGTCTGTCGCAGACTCGATCCCCGCTCGAAAGAAACCCTTAGAAGTTTTCTATTAACAACTTACTTACTTTCTACTTCAACCAACTATGAAGTTTCTCTTAGGGTTTCGTTTAGTGACTATAGGGGATACAAGGTAGTATTTAGGATTCTCTTACGTACAGAAGGTAACTTTGGAAATACTAAAAGATATCTTGACTAGGGTATTTGGGAGATAATGCCGCTCAATACTTATGCCGGAAGTATTTTTACACCAAGTGGGGTAGTGTTTCGGCTAGTGGCTTTTCTTTAGAGGGGATGGTGTTTCGGCTAGAACACTTCAAGAGGGAAGAACTTTGAAGAGCTTGATCTAAAGGCACTGCTTTAGGAGGAAGTTTTTCAAGACTTGGAAAATATTTGTGGATGAAGAACCTTCTTCAACTTAGCGGGTATTTATAGAGGCTTTCTGGGAGGCTAGGATGACGTGGCAAGTGGAGGGCAAGTGGAGGGTGTGGATGGCGCGAGTGTCACTTATCCATCTACTACACAAAAATATCCTAACCTAACTCCTCGAGCATGCGAAAGCCACAAAATCGTCCAACTTAGCCCGTGTTGCCGTCCAACTGAGGGTGACAAGTGTCACCCTCTCGTTGGTCCCAAAACATTTCATCTCTGAAAAATCATAAAAATTAGAAATGCTACATAGCCAGTAATTTCCGCCACACTTGTGCAAGTTTTGTAAAAGCGTTTCGTCGAAACGATTCTTTTGAGTGAGTTGTTGCTACAAATTAGATCGTCGGTATGCCCCTGTCTTTCAAGGCAGCTTAATGCTTTTGTACGCACGCATACTTACGTGACGTGATGATTCTCGGGAAAATACGGTATAACATTCTCCCTCGCCTTAAGTAAAACACTTCGTCCGAATGTTTCGCTACTCAGGCAGGTATAGCGATAAGGTTAACCATAACTTAAGCGGAAGTAAAACGCCACACACGTAGCCACGATATAACACTCTAGCAAATATGTCAATGGAAATTTACAAGTAGGAAAGTGAGTTACCTGCGGAGGTGTGGGGAATAGGTGAGGATACTTCGCACGTATGCCCTCCTTACGCTTCCCACGTCATTCTCACTGCCCCGAGCTCGTTCCGCCAGGCAAACTTTGGCCGGAAGCCACGCGTCTCTTGGTCCGGCGGGCGCCTAACTTTGAAGACGATCGATTATCGCTATGAGAATCTCACTTTCGTATGATAACCCCCTCGGTCACTGGACATTGCGTCAATTCGTGTGCACTCTAGATGGATCCCACGATACATCTCGCCGACATGTAAAACATGAAACACCGGATGCACGCACCTCGGCTCGGACGGCGAGATCCGGCTGCCATAAAAGCAACCTTGCTCTACCTCGCGACAACAATACGATGCTATTGATGTACGTAATTCTTGGTGGTTTCCTTTCTTCCTAACAGAATCTCATACTACGCCCGCCCGTGGGTGACACGCCCGAGGAAAACCCAATCATCGACCTCTGAACTCGGATGCGCGGCGGCGATGATCTGCGTACGACCATCGCTGACTCACGGGCTGTCGATGACATTTCGTGGATAAGCCGCGCTTATCCATTTTTCTTCATGCCAGATGCGGGTCCCACGCATCAGCCATCGCCTACGTCAAACCAGAAATTTTCTATCGGCTGATATGCACTTCCTCCCATACTGAGGCGCTTTGCGTAAGGCGCCGTCGAATGATTGGTGGTAAAGCTGATGGCTATCGTGAAAGCTCAACTGGAGGCAAATGATCCTCCCAAATGGCACTGCCCACGGGAGTCAATAACCGCAATTTCGCAAAGCGGCCATATCCTCGATAGTGCGGATGGTGCGCTCGGCTTTGTCCGTCTGGGTCTGTGTGGATGGAATCGCGATTACTTTCGAAGCTCACTCAAGCGTCCTAAACCGCCACGGAAAAGACCTCAGGAAGTTAGTGGCCCGGAACAGACTCGCCGGTCGATATGATAGAAATTGGACTCAAATGCGATCACGGCCGATCTCTCGGATGTAAAGTCCGGCATAATCCTCGGTAGAAAAGGTGCGTCCTGACGGGAAGAAAGTGGGCTGATTTGCGTCGACTTGGCAAAGCGTGATAACACGAATAGAATCATCGCTTCATAGGGTCTTGAGGTAATCGTGATAGTTCCATGCTGATCGCTCTCACGACTTCAGGTCGGGATCTCTATCGTCTGCCCAACAAACCACCGGGCCTGCGGTCTTCTGCTACGCTTCTTTCAGCCTGCGTGACCGGGCGCTTTGAGCCCTGAAACTGGCTACGGACGTCACTCTGTGACCGTCCAGCTTGTCACGTAGATCTGGGTCGTGAGTACATCTTGGTGACCACGGATGGATAGGAAATGCCGCAGCGTTGTGTGCTTCCCCAGAACCCGCTTGCGAAGTCACGAAACATCTCGGAACCTGTGACACGCCTCAAACCGAGCAGCACCCGGCGGTCTTCAAAGTGCTAACCGAGGACCGCTTCGCCGCCTGAAGGCGGTGATCACGGTACCAGCGTCAAAGCAGGATCCTCAGTGTCGCTTTCTTACTTTCACCGGCGATGGAAGACTTCGGCAACCTTGCTCGAACTCGAACCCCAGCACTTCTCGATCGAGAATCAATCAAGCGGACACGAGGCTCGCTAAGCGGTGCAAATCGCGAACCGTACCCCTCACTTTCTCCGGCCGCGTTAATCCGATGGCTACCATCGACCTACGCACTAAAGGCATCTGCCACAACATTGAGTGCTTACGGGTGGTGCGAGGATATCGACGTCATAATCCTGTGAATCCTCTAACCACGTCTCTGCCGTAAATGGTTCGGCTCCTGGCCACGGTGAAGATATCTTGGGAGGCTCTTGTGGTGCGTATAAATATCCATATGAACCCCAGTACAAATAGTGCCTCGGATCTTGGCGGTGAATCACGGCGCCCCAGTGTGACTCCCGAATCATGGGTGGGGTAGTTCCTGCATGCCATTCTTGGCTGTCGGGGATCGTGCGCTATAACCTTTACCTAGTGCGTCAACTTACACATCCGAGCCCGGCGCTGACAGCGTCACATGATACACAACATAACCGTCACGGACCTCACGGAAGAGTAAGAAGCGGGGCGTCGTCGATCTCTCTTTCAAAGACCAATGGCCAAACTCACTGCTGTGGCGGTATCAGTCATCGAAACTTAGCATTTTGCGCCACGAGTCGACCTAATCGATAAGTGCAGGAAGATAGAAGCAAACTTACCTACGAACTGGTCGATAATAACTGCCCGAGGCCCAGAAAAGTCGCAAGACCTGGCAGCTCTGTCGGAGTAGTAGAGTCTAGGCAGTTCCGATTTGCTTCTGATCTTGGCCGTATCCACCGAATACCATCGGCCAAACAATATGCCCAAGAAAAGCCACCGAAGCCAACCAAAACTCACGTTTGGAAAACTTGGCGTATAGCTGTGATCACTGGGAGAACTCTCGCCGCCGCAGTCTGTGGAAATGCTTTCGCGTAACGCCTCGCGCTTTCTGGCGAGAATAAGCGAAGATATCATCGATGAACAACTATCACAAACGTGTTCAAAAATGGCGAAACACTTCGGTTAAATCAAATCCGTGAATCTGCCGGCGAACATTGGGTGACCCGAAAGACATGACCGAACTCATAATGCACCACGATCGTCCTGGAAACGATTCTAGGGACATCCGCCTCGACTTGTACACGATGATGCTTAGATCGCGGTCGATCTTGGAGAAATATCTCGCACTGCTGGTGGTCGAACAAATCCATCGATCACGGGAAGCGGTATCCGTTGCTTAATGGTCGCCTTGTTCGGTACACCTGTAATGTCCCGACACGCATGCGCAAAGGCGTCGGCCCTCGCTCTTTTTCACGAACAATACCGCCGGGCGCTTCCTGCCACGAGGGAAAACACTGGCGTCCGATGAAGCCGCCTCCAAAGTGAATCTCTGGTGATCCTTGACTCTCTCGGCTTCGGCGGTGCCCTTGGTACTGTATGGTGGAATGGAAATAGTAGAGTGTCCGGCAAAAGTACGTCGATACAAAACTCTATCTCCTCTCCGAGGGGATACCCGGGAAGGGTCAAATGCGAAACAACGTCTCGGGAATCCTCTCGACTCTGGAGCTTGGCCAGAAAATGCGGTACCGCGGACCTCGATTGATGGCAAACGACCCGAATGAGATGGTAGATATGCACCCTTCGCGCGTCTTCCTGGCGAGGTAGGAAATAAACCTACCGCCGGCCCGAGCACAGGTGTTCTCTCTTGCTGCTCAAGCCAACCGCTTTCTCGAAGCTGGAACTGCATTACTACTCTCTCTCACTACATATGGCGTAGCAGAAGGCTAGCCAATCCATACCTCCCCATGATCTGGCGTCGAAATCGGTCCATATCGAACTCGCCCAGGTAGTGCCGAAGAATTCGGCGGCGTAAATATTCGCTTTGGACAAGCCCTATATACCGTAGAAGACTCTACCACCAAGATCACCCGGCTGGCGTAGCTGCGCCGAAAGCGGCTACAGCGGACTCCGTGCTCTATCCGCATCTCTACTAGCAATAAGTGGAGATATATAGGGGGCCAGTGAACCCGGATCTATCAAGGCATACATCCAAACCCGTGAAGCCCGATAAGGTATATGTCGCGGATTTATTACATCGGTGAGGCAGCCTCACGATCTGCCGGCCGGTGGACAAGGCATCACGTGTGGTTCGAGGACCGCTTAGGCCGGGACAGCGCCCACGACCTGCTGCGACTGGCCGTGCAGTGGTACCTTATCGCCTCGGTGCGAATAGCTAATAGGAGATGAAGACGCGAAAGAACTTGTGAGGGTGACCACACACATCAAGCCATTGGCGCCGCCCCGGTGAGACGGTTCTGTCGAGAAGTGACCTGCGGCCATTTATGGCGCAACAAACTCCGTGCGCAGATGCACTCACAATTCCCGAAGTGGGATCTGCTTCGACGGCCACAGGCCCGGGGGTGGTCCCGATCGGCCGATCTCTCTGGCTAGCTGCCGACGCGTCACGAGTCACTGGGGCGCAGTGCAACCTCGAATATCTGGTATCAGCTAAAACACAGAATATGCATAAACATATACTATATACAAATAATATACTATATATATATATATATATACACATATGATACATGTTATTATACATACATTACATACACACACATATCCTTCCGGGCCGCCCCGAAGGTGCGTGAGTGCTCAGTGGGTGTGGTGCAAATCTGAAGGCTAGCTGTTGGCGGAGTCCACCCCGAATGGCTACTACCAAAAAGACCGGCTGCCCCGATCTGGTCTTTTCCTCGTTGTCATTAGCCAGTCTGTCGTTGCCGTCGACTCTGTTTCCGCCGCGTCGGTCGCATTGAGCTGCGTGCGAGGTAATGTCAGACGCATCGCCTTACGCTCGGCGAAGAAGCCAGCGCCCAGCACAAGACTTCGGCCGTATAATCGTCTAGCCAGGTGGCGTAGCGATGCAACCACCTGCCCTCAGTATCTCATACGCTTCAACGCAGGGACATATCGAGCCAGCGAATCAAACTCGGCGTTGTAATTTCCCTGGCAGCGTGGCGTCCTACTACGTCTCGCTGACAAAAATCACGTCGGCGGTACCTCGCTCATGCTCGTGGAGGCGAAGAAGTGAGTGAGAAAGACCTCGAGAACTCGGCTCCCAAGTAGTCGGGACGGGCTGCGTGCTCTCCCACAGAGATAACTCCAGCGAATCAAACCAATCGATTTAGCGATTATCACGCGACCTATGTGTTTGAAGACCACGGACTGCGGTCTCACGAAGCCTTGATCGCCTGCGTGATCTCTGCAGCGGCAGCGGATGAACTCTGCTGCGGATCATCCTCAGAACCTCGACGTAGAACTCTGGCGTATTTCTGACTGAGAAAATCCGTGGCATGGCAGTAATGCGATCTCGGGTGGAACGGCAGTGCTTCGCGGAGCTTCAGGCTTGGAGCTTTGCGTCAGATCCGGATCTATCACCGTGTTTGGCCACGATCACGGCGATGGCGGGCCGTCGTCTGCAGAACCCTACGTCTCATCCGCTCCCGCCGCGAGGCCCGGAAGTGTAGGTCTTGTGGTCGTCATCCCAGCCATTCTTTGACTGCGCCCAAACCTCTGCTTCCGGGGCCCAGCTGGCGCGCTCGTGGAACTCGCCGTCTCGGGTATAGGCCCCGGGCACGAGCCACCGTCGACTCGGTGTCCCACTGCAGACTCCTCATTTGCCTTGCCATCTCGGGCAAGGTTGCTTGCTGCGTGGAGGCATAAGCGTTGCGAAAAGGAATCTCTCGTTAGAGGGTCTCGACTTATAACACAACTCACAAGGCACGATCTCAGAGTGAGAAGAATGAAACCAAAGTCACTAAATATCCTATAGCCTCACGATTATTGGTGTAGTGCCTGACAACACACTTGTGTGCAGTGCATCGAGACTACTAAATACGATGCAGTGAGACACTTTTCCAGAGAGATTAACTTAACTACGATACCACTTTTTGTCACGACCGTTCGGGGCCAGTGGATGAAGTGCTACCCGCACCCAAGTAGTCATCATTCGTAGTAATCGGCGGAATATAAAACACACAGACATGAAACAATTGTAAATGAGACACATTTTATGTCACGAGAAAGGAGTGCCTTTCTAAGCGCATATATATAGTGAATCACAGCGGTTTACATCCCAGTGGTAGATACAATAGGACTACAGACCTCTAAGGAAGTAAACAACTATGAGGCGGGGTGAGGCCCCGCCATACGCCTGAATGTACAAAACTATCTACACAATGACGGGAGATCGTACCGAAAGTCGAGCCTCCCAGGAGAAGATGGAGCTCACGACACCAAAGCAAAAAGATCCTAAGGATGTGGATCTACGCACCGCCTTTCCGCCTCGCAGGCGTGACATGACCGCATTTGGAAGTCGATAATGTGCCAATTACTAAGTATGCGAAAGCGTAAAGTACTTAAATGAAATCATATCATTTTAAAACCAATTTTTACAACATGCATATGCGAAATAACCAGAAGTAACTAGCACATAGTGCTGCAATCATAAACAAGCAACAACGATAGGTAAACTATAACGAGGTCTTTTCTGAAAATTTGCGAATGATCGAGCAGGCCGATCGCCCGTAGTATCATTATCATTGCCTAATCACACGGACTAAATCGTAGTCCGCGTAGGCACCTGAGGCGCGTAGAGGTATTCGCCGCATCGAGGGTAGCTACTCGGCGGCATCGTTCTGGACTCGTAGTCCGCGTTGCCGCATGGCCGGGTAAGGCGCTGCTGTATTTAACACTGGAACTCTCGTAGCTCCATGGGTCCTCTGAGCCGCATTTAGAGGTATTCTCGAATCATGGTCCTGCAGACCGCTCGAGTCTACCGCGTCCGGAGATGTACTTTTAACCCGGTATCGTATGTCGAGGTGAGTGATATAATACTAACATAACAAACATCGTTAAACAACATAAGCCTGACAAGAATTTACCTGCGGTAAGCGCCATACAAGCGTTGCAAGGCATTTATATGCACATAGCATGTGGCGTATCACGTCTACCTTATTAAACCACCATCTTTATTATACTTTCCGGTAAATAAATATAAGTCTTTATAAACTACATTAAAGTAAAAATTGTTCCTTTTATCTTTCTTAAGTCGTTATATACTTAACTTCCCGTAAAGCTAGTATAACTCTTGAATCTTTTTTTTTTTTTAAAAAAACAAATATTCTTCTTCTTCGAAAACTAATTTATAATTCTTTTGAAAGACTTTAAAATCTTTATTATTCAAAGCAAGTCGAAAAGACATTGCTTAGTAAAGCTTTCACGATCACGATTAACTGGCGTCGTCTACCGTACTCTCATGCTATATACTTTAAAATATCATGCTCAAGAGTGTAGGAAGAATCACATACCTTCTCACGAAATCCACTGCCCAAGTCGAATATGTCGCGCCTATGAGTATCAACTTTATAATAGTCAAATAAGTCTATCGGCGTCTAGACTATTGCAGTAGGATATTCTAAGCAGAGGGTTCTCTTATTCTACTGGAAATCTGGGCAGCGCCACTTGCCTTACCCTAAGCTATGCAAGTCTCGTCAGTAAATACGATGCCTATGTAAAAATGCAGTTCAATCTTAACTTAAATCTTACACGATGGTCTGATTGTTCAGTTCTTTTACGTAATACACGCTTCTAAGTAATTACGGATTCATTACTCTTCTTTTAATATCATACATGTATTTTATACTCATTTCTATACTTCTACGGTATGTATTCTCTAATTACAATAGAAGGATAAGATTATTTACCTCGATAAGCACAATATTATCCAGAGATATAAGTCGGTCTCGCAGGCAAAGGGTTTAGCTCTGTCAAATCGCACGCTCAAATCGGCTCAGAGAAACCATAGAAGTTTACACACAACTTACACTTTCTCACTTGACCAACCATGAAGTTTCTCTTAGGGTTTAGTTTAGTGACTATAGGGATACAAGGTAGTATTTCCAGATTCTGCATTATAGAGGTAACTTTGAAAATACTAAAAGATATACCTGGTAGGAGTATTTGAGGATAATCAACAATACTTAGAGAAGTATTTTCTACCAAGGGGGTAGTGTTTGATAGTGGCTTTCTTTAGAGGGGGATGGTGTTTCGGCTAGTGGCAGCCTTCAAGAGGGAAGAAGAGCTGAATAAAGTCATGGTAGCTTTGCTAAGAGGAGGAAGTTTTTCAAAGACTTGGAAAATATTTGTGGATGAAGAACTCTTCAACTTGGAGGTATTTATGGGGCTTTCAAGGGCTAGGATGAAGGCAAGTGGAGGCGTAAGTGGAGGCGTGTGGATGCGCTGAGTGTCCTTTATCCATCTACTACTTGCAAAAATATGCTTCATAACCTTGACTTGTGCAAATGCCACAAAATCGTCCAACTTAGCCCGTGTTATTAGTCCACTTGAGGTGACAAGTGTCACCGCTCGTTGGTCCAAAACATTTCATCTCTCGGAAAAATCCGCGAAAAATTAGAAATGACATGGCCAGTAATTTTCCGCCATGAGTTTTGTAAAGCGTTTACGTCGTGAAAACGATTAACTTTGAGTGAGTTGTACCCAAATTAGATCCCTATCTCGCTAATCTTTGGAAGGCTTAACTTTTGTAACAATGCGTGCAGCCCATACGTCACGTGTGCGGAAATACTGAGGGTATAACGATCTGGCCCAGAAATGGCTACTAGTTCCGCTCTCTTTTGGTTATCTATCGTTGGGTGATTTTGATTTTGTTTGGATATCTGCTTTTAGGAGTTTAAACGCCGAAGCGACCACGTGTAGTAGCTTTCTTTTGGGATTTATAAGGCTGTTTCGCTTACGTTTCCAACTTTGTATCAGTTTTTACGATTACGTGTTGGGTTTGTTAGAATCTAAAATTTCGGCGAACCGTTGTTGTGCTCGTTGTCAGGTCCGATTAGCTGATATTTTTATGCCAGCATCACGAGTTTGCGCTATTTTTGCTATTGGCTTTAGTGACGATTACGAATTTTTGAAGCGGCAACCCGTTGCTCATTGCATATTCAATAATTTAAAGTTGTATTTTTACAGGTTTGTTTGTTGATTGTTGCCTCTCTTTTTGCTCTTGTGTTGCTACAGCTTAGGAGGCTTTTACATTTATCTCGTGAATTTGTTTACTTACGTCTACTTATTTCAACCTGCTTGATTTGAACATATTCTTTGCACTTGACAGATATTTGGTATTTCTGCGATTTTGAACATGATACTATCTTGGTGATGAAAAAAAAAAGTTGCTCGGAAATCGATTTTAGAGACTCATACGATTGCAAAAGTGAGGCCAAAATCTAAAATAAATGAAGCTTTACGAGGCGTTGATGATTTTCTTACACTTACAGCGGGATAACTGACGTGCTTATTTGGCGAGAATTACTCATGATCGCTTGACTTGCTTAGGATGTCCCACTTTATTTTTATATATCATCGAGCCTCAGGTGTTTAAAACACTAACTGCTTGTTTTGCAGCGGATCTGAAAGGATTTTATTTATTTTATTGTTTTTAACAATATTTAGTAGATGAAGGAATCTCGAGTGTCGATTTCAAAGAGCCTCTGCTCCTGCATACAAGGCAATTTATTTTTGAAGCTTTATTTATTAAATTTTTGTCATTGCTTTAAAATTATTTATTACATTACTAACACTTTTACTATGTGTTTATGCAGTGCACGGAGGAGATGCATCTTTGTGCGTGGAAAGGCCTAAAAAGGGCTAAAGATGTCGGAGTTTTATTTTATGTCGCATTTAATTTTAGTTTTATTATTCGTATTGCATTTTATTTTAATTATAAATTATGAAAAAATGCTTAGAATAAATAGAATAAAAGAGCTGATAAATAATTAACCTAGGTTTGAGCGAATAACTTAGCGATTAGCGGATCTTAAAGGATATTTAACCCGCTTCCTTTAGAATAATAAAGAACCACTGATCGAATCTCGTTAATTTGCTTGAGACCGTTAAATGGAGATTAATTGCGATATTTTCTGCGCATTATTGAATCAATGTCCTAATTCAACTAATTGGGTGCGACTCGCAAAATCGGCATTATTGCTCCGAAATCCGAGAGAACGCCAAAGAAAGCAACGTTGCGGATCACCAGATTGGTTGAACCAGAAAGTCAAAAAGCGGAGCGTGACATTACATCTTAACTCGATCGTTATGTTAATGAAGTTCGCGCCAGAAAATTTGGACAACTTGGCGATCGTAGGTTGTTACACCGTTTGATCCATTCAGTCGCATGCTTAAGAAGAATGAAGGTGAAAGTGTGTCTCGATTGGAATATACTGGCGGTTCTTGAGAGCTTGATGTACGCTAATGAACATGTCACGGGCCGGACTTAGCATGTATCTGATGAGTCGAAGCAAAGTCGATACTTTCGCGTAATCCACAGGAAGGATCACATTGGTTTTGCACTATGATTATGACACTTTCACTTATATCCTAAAAGCATCTGATAGGAACTATGGGTTACATTATACTGAAAATATCCTCACGTTTTAGAAGGATATTGTAAATACAATTGAATTTCAACCATTGGAGAAAGTAAGTCCCGCAGTGGTTATCATACTTACACTTGGTGGGCGTCGGAATATCTTGAAATCGTCAAAGCGAAAGCGGTGAATCACGCGATCAAGTATGGAGCGGAGTTTGTGGCGAGTGAATGAAGTTATTCGAAGAAGGCGGAATGACTTCAAAAAACTTCCTAAGATGTATGTTATGGACAAAGTCTGACATTTTCATGCATTGTGATAGTATGTATTTTGCTTTGTGAGAACAAAGAACCCGAATATCTGATAATTAAATCGAGGCATATAAAAGGTGACGTCGTAATACGATAAAACTAACGAGAGAATGGAATTATCTCCATTGACTATGTAAAATCGAAAGGACAATATAGCGAATCCTTTGACAAAGGCATTAATAGAGAAGCGGAAGTCGTATTTACATCGAGGAGAACGGGCTTAAAGCCAATACAACGAAGTCATTACCGCGCAACCTAACCTATCATAATCGAGATCCCATGGTTTAGTTCAATAGACAACTAGTTGGGAAGACTCAAGGAGCATGACAACACATATGCTCATTCCTACATGGTGTACTAAGTGTGTTATTCCGTTGATGATTAAGGGATGAATATTATTCTTAATAATACTAAAAGTCTTTATCGGGATAGTATACGATGAGGGATTCGGCATGCATCAGAGATGGTTAGATTCCCCGATTTGTTTTATTACCATGGCCATGCTTACTATATTCTTGATCGGGTATTCCTATACGATATGATGTGGGGTCGATCTCGTGTACGATATGGCTATTGCTTCAGAAAATCTCACGAAGGAGTTGTTCACAATCGCGAACACAACCGTAAGAA